>PNEQ01014060.1:0-27095 GCA_003012365.1 Medauroidea extradentata
TGGAATTTTTAATATTTTCTTGCATGTTTTGCATGTTTCTTTACTACCGCTGACACTTTTAGTAAAAAAATAATCAAATAGTGGTCATGGAGTTTTTGGCAGGTGGCCCAGTATTCAGATCTGAAGTGTTTCCATTAGTTGATTTTAGAAAATTGCAAAAATAGTTTTCCAGGTTGTCTACTTCTACGTAGTGACATTCTTTACTTCGTATTCACGAGGCGCTTATGGAAACCTATCTGGAATATTCCTGTTGGGTAGCATTGGTCACGTTATCCTTTTGTTCTGGTATAATATACGTATGTAGCATTAAAGTTGAGTACAAGTAATAACAATTTATTCCATACCTGAATTACGTACTCTGGCAATATTTGTACTTGATAAACTGCTCCAGACCTATTTTTCAATAAAAATAATACGATCCGACATCGTATTTTCCGTGAACATGCATTCAAATTGCCTTATAATATATTTTCTATTATTTACACATGCGGGAGTGTTTGTTTACGTTTTACGCGCGCTTTCCTTTGTATGGTCTGCTTGCTGCTATCTACACTGCTCTAATCAACGCATGACGTTTCCGACCGATTTACTCTCTATCGAGTAGATCCAAAGTAGTTTCCGTAAGTGCTTACTGATTTCGTCTGAATACCGCATCTCTGAACGTAGTCGCAATATGGCCATGGTCATTACGTGATCGACACACAACTTCACTTGCAAAAATGTCAGTGGGCCAGCAGAATTACATTTGTTTTTAACTGATCCGCCTCTCGTGTTGCGTAAATTTAAATTATTACTTTGAAGTGCATAAATAATTATGCACTGCACCGGTACGTTTCCTTAGTGCATGTGCTATGACCTGTTGGCTGTATGGCTTGCGACTAAGGCCACTCGAAATGGCGCACTTGATGTAAACATGGCTGGATGTAAACCATAGACACGGCCTAGGCTGTTTGTTTCTTTTCTAATTACGGCTTGCATCGCATTGAGTGCAATTGCACGACCATTTAGTTAAAAAATATTCTGCTGCGTAATCTACAATAATCATTGTAAGTTGTGTTTAGGCACAAATTGATATAGCAGATGTTGTTGCTACAAAAATTAGCAGCGTTTAACGAAAGTTTCGAAGATTAAACATCTCGGGCTCTAAACAAAAATTATTTAAAGATGTGGTTTCCCTATTTTTTGAATGAAATTAGTTGTTGACGGTTCAGTTTCGGCTGTTTTGGCTGCTTTGTATGTACGCTATTAAGGTTATGTTTTCATGGTCCACTAGCCAATGTGTGTGGTTAGTTTCAAATAAAATCTTTGAACGTTTATAATACCGTGAATTCGACACCATCATCAAGTTTTGGCCAAATAACAACAATTTTTAAGATGACTTATAAGCACCAGAAAATGGTGGTAATATTTTCGAAGTTCGAAGTAAAAATTTTATTTCGAATATGATATCGAATAATGAAAATATTCGATTCGGCTTCGAAATTTCGAAGCTTCGCCCACCCCTATTGTACAGTAAAGCCCCAATTTAACGAACTCTGGAATAACGTAAACAACGATTTAACGAAAGGATTTTTGGGAACCTTCAAAATGTTACAAATTTATTAAATAACTAAGTGACTTTGATAAAATTGAATATTAATTGTCATTTAAGTCCTTAAAAAGTACAGGAAAGCACCATAGTTACGAACGTCGACTAAATGAACTCTTCAGTTGAACGAACTCGCGGTTCAGTCCCGCCAAAAGACGTATATTTTAACCTAGAATTTAATTTCATTTAAACAAATTTTGCGAACATCTACAGTATTTCTTCCTCAAATGAAAACATTCACGCTAATGAACTAACACAATCACAAATTATATAATAATAACCTACGCGCAAGTTTCAAAACGTGTGCAGCGAACTTTTATTTGTTAGAATCTTCCGTAATTTACTGAATGCGTACAGTTGTAAACAATAACAAACTCAGTATGTCATAGCTAGCGACCATAAAAGAAGGAACACGACTTGAGCTACGATTAGTGAACATTCAAATCGTTCAGTCGAACGGAAGCGTTCCAAACAGTAGGTGTTGCGATTAGTAGGTTTGTTGCTTAAATTTGTTAAGTTTTTAAGTGTGAACTGTTTTGTAGCGTTATTAGCAAAACAAAAAAGTGCAAGAGAAAGAGGCAAAATTCACATATTTGTGTTTCCTGATAACAAAAACGTTAGTTATGAGCAAGCCAAAGAAACCAATTTCGGTATTGGTATGTCTACGTTTTAACCTTAGTTATTGAATTTAGTGATGGCCCGATACTGGAAAAACCCGATACAAATGCAGGTTCCGATATATAAGATTTTACCAATCCGAAGCCTGAAAACCGATATTTTAAATATCTGTAGGAAATCTTGTTTTCTGTTCGAAAAGATAAACAATTTGAGTCAAAAAGTAATGAATGTTTACTGTTCGTCATTTAGACTATAATAACAGTAGTGAAACGCTGTTTTAAAAAACTAATGAAATACAAAACTAGACACTAGAATAGTATAATAAAATACAAGCTTGAAAATGTTTTTGTAATATCAACTTGATATACGTGTGGTCAGTCAAATATCAACTTAATATATGTGTGGTCAGTCAAATATCAACTTGATATATGTGTGGTCAGTCATTACACTTTGAAAATGCCACAGTCAACCTCCATAGCTTCTACTTCAAAAGATACACAGTAATTTGTGTTAAAAAGAAGTTAATTAGGAATTTTTATGTAGTGGTTTAAGTTTAAGAAATAAGACTTAGGTTCTGATGTAAAAATGTTAGTAACTGAACATGTTGTGGTGAGAGGCTGTTACTTTTTTTTGTGCAAATTCCGTTAGAGGTGCTGAATAACCTCTCTGAAGCTACGGAAACAGGAGGAACAGGCAGTTTATTTTGAGCAAGAAGTTTTATTTTGGAAAATATACAATTTCTTTCCAAGAGAGCAAAGGGTCATCCAAAAGTGGAATAGTAGGCTCTGTTAAGGCCATGCCTGGTAGTTTTGCAGTGATTTCGAAAATAATTTTTCCAAAATGAACTAATATCTCTATCACAAAATCGCTACATTGTTTTGTCACTAATACATCAAAGTTTCTATCTGAATTTTTCCGTTGCAATGAACACAATGGATTTTTAGATTCTTGCACCCAAAGTATCACATATTATAGCATGAAAATGAGCCAAAATGGCACAAAATATTTTTTTTACTGGCAAACGACTCATTTTTTTTTAAAGCCTACATATAATTGTGCATAGTATGACTTCACACGCTCTCAATTTTTTTCAACCAATTTGGTTGAAAACTTTTTGACTTTTTTGCACCAACGTGAAAAAAACTACCAGGCATGGCCTTAAGTACTGAGTCAATTCATTTGGTGCATCAGTTTTGGTTTGAGATGCATCTGACATCATTTCTGCACAAATCTGCTGCAATGCTGACACTTCAGTTTGAGGCTGAGAAGTAGGTACTACTACTCAAATGTTCACAAACGTAACCAAAACAAACTTTTTCCTGCATCGGCATTTGTAAATAAAGACCTCCGTAGGATTGCCAACCTCAGAGAAACATAAAACGTAGTTCACCAAGAGGAATACAGGATGCTTTACGGGAGCACAGTGCTGCTATTGTGCTTTATGCTACATGCTATTCGGCAGCTTATACTCATAGAATACAGCAGCAGCACTGGAGTAGCAGTCTCAGCAAAGACTTGACCACGCTATCTACAAGTGTATATTCTGTGACTTTTTCTTTTTTAAATTAGGAGTTGCATTTCGATCTTCACTTTGTTGTTTAACGATAAGTAAATCATTTTCCATGTGTGTGTTTATGTTTTACGGCATCGCTGTGTGTATTTTAAGTGAAAATTATACTTTTGTAATATAATTGGTTTGCGGTAAAGATTTTTAAGCAGTTGCTGCTAGAAATCTTAGGCTTGTTAACTCTTTTGGTTGTTACGTTTGTTTCCATTTTACCGTTTTGCCAAATTTTAATGTCAAGTTTGTGAAATGAACTTTAGTAATGATGAATTGGTTGTAAACAGTTCAAATCAATATTGTTTTCAGTCACATTGCCGCCTTCAGATGGTAGAAGTAAAGGAATAATGTGCGAGTTTGCTGAGATAATGACTGTGACCGATGTACCAATATTATATTGCCGATTGTCGATAACGGTATATGTACTGATAACGCAGATATCCTATATAGGTAATTGGACATCGGGCCATCACTAGATTGAATTGGTGATTAAGAATTATCGCAGTTATCTTTTAATCTTGTGTTTATTTATAACACGTATTCTTTTGATGATGCTTGGTGCACGGAAAAGACAATCAATTGGTTTGTGAACGAAACAAAAAATTCTGCAGGCTGTGGACAGTGGTGGAAAAAAAAGTCAACACTTTCGACTATACTTTTGCAACAAGGTACACCGCAAAGCAAAGATCTTTGCTTGCCAGATAACGGCAAAAGAATGTGTACTGCACCAAATGATGCTTTCCAGGGCATAAAATATTCCTGTTTCTGGAGTTGTACTTCAAGAGAAAGCTCGCGAGATGGCTCTTCAAATGGAACTTGATCTTCAAGCTTCAGGGGGTTGGCTTCATAGGTTTAAAGCCAGATGGAACCTGAGCACACTTAAGGTGTGTGGTGAAAAAGGTTCTGTTGATTCATCAATCCAAGAAAATTGGATTCAAGAGCTGCAAGATTTAACTTCTGGCTACGACATTTAAATGCCGACGAAGCTGGTCTTTTTTAAAATCTTCTTCTTGACAAGACATGGGAGTCAAAGGAGAAACTTGTCATGGGGGGAAAAAAGTAAGGAAAGACTCGGTGTGCTGTTTTGTGCAAACAGTGATGGCAGTGAAAAACTTGAAGTGCTTGTAATTGATATATTTGCCAAACCAAGGTGTTTCAAGAACATCAAGTGCCTGTGTTGCACCTACAGTAACAATAAAAATGCATGGATGACTTCTTCTATTTTACAGACGTGGTTGAACTTGCTTGATGCACAAAGGGGTGTCAAGAACAGGAGAATTCTGTTGTTTCTTGACAGATGTCCTGCACTCAATGTTAAAACCTCAAAGCTAAGAAATGTTAGTCATTTCCCCCCCCCCCAAATTGCACCAGCAAGCTGCAACTGATGGACCAGGGTGTTATTGCCCAGGTGAAACACCACTATCGGAAACAACTTGTCGAGTACCTTCTGCGACAGATCGACAGTGATGCAAATGGATCAGTTGTTCCAAAGTGGAACATATTGCAAGCCATGCATAGGCTGTGCTTGTCTTGGTGAAAGATTTCTTCGACGGCCATAGCTAACTGCTTCACTAAAGCAGGGTTTTCTTCTGGCTGTGCTGCTCATGTTGACGCACCCATTAAAGGTGTTAGTATATATTTTACGCTCGGCCCCGCATTTTGTAAATACTTGAAAGTTAGGCTTACCTTGTTTTTGCCCAAGGGGTCACCTAAATCCTTACTGTGAGCCGTGTTGCCGTAAAAACGTAATAATTAAAGGTTACTAGTGTTTACATTTACCCTTTTTGTATGTATATATTCACGCCTGCCATAACAATGTAAACAAGCAAATGGACGTTAACCTAACAACGCCAGGCGGCAATTTATAGACTCTTAAAAGAGTAAATATGTATCATAATTGTTTGTAAACGTAATATTATTAATTTTGAGTGTTTGTTTTATTTATATTCTTTTGGCAACACAGACATTTTTACGGCCCTGCAGGAAAGTTTTAATGCATGAACGTAATTTTTAGCATAATATTGGGAAAATTGTGGGTGTTGGAGTGGCGCACCTGCTAGCCAGCAGACAGCCTCCTCTACAGCGGCGGCCATTTTCACCACCCACTAACGGTACTTTCAGCCACCTTCCAGGGTATATAAGGCGAGCGTTTGCCTAGCAAAGTCAGTCAGTCTAGGACTCGGGGTCTCCTCCCCGAGCAAACCTAACCGACCACCTTTCCCTCATAGCGGGTTGATGACTGGTAAGGAAGCTGAAGCTCCGACCACCTATCCTTATAGTGGGTTGCTGCCTGGTAAGAAGCCGAAGCCTGCTCTCCCCGCCCTCCCCGCCTCTACCTACCTTATTCTTATTACCTATTTACCTACCTGTGGGTTGATGCCTGGTAAGGAAGCCGAAGTCCCAACCACCTTTTGTGCATACAGGTTGCTGCCTGGTAAGGAAGCCGAAGCCTGTCCTATCTATTCCATTACCTACTAAATTGCTCAAGGAGACACCTATTCCTAGCCGCGCGATCAGTGTAAGAAACGCACCCTATCGTGGAGAGTTGATGCCACGTGGCACTTCTCTAGTTTCCACCAGAAGTGGATATATCTTTGACAGTTTCCGAGGCTCCAGATTTGAAACACCATGCGGTAAGTTTAGTAATTGTATAAACCAGTGTGTTAATTATATGAACCAGTGTATTTATTGATTGTGCAGTGACTGTAAATTCAGTGCAAAGGAACTTGTGTTTTTGCGAAATAATGCCATTCAATTGACTTATTTGTTTCATTTGTAAGAGTAATTCATGTCGGAGAACGACCTCTTAATATTAGACATCTCTCCAGAGGAAAGAGCCTCTATTGAAGGGCCGACAGTATAAGGGCACGGAGAACAAACCTCTGCGAAAACAAGATAACTTTAGCCGCATCCTTTGGGAAACACAGCGTATGAGCCGTCCACTGATTAGCCCACTCAAGACGCCTGAGAAGCGTGAACAATAAAAGAGGAAGGCCGCACAAGAGCCTAAGCCCCTCTCAGAGAGGAAACGCCGTCTTCTGCGGGAATTATTCTAGGTGAGTGGTTTTACACCTTAACCCCCTCTATAGTTAAAGTGAGAGTTTGCGCACCTAGCTTCAAGGATTGTATCGTGCTTCCTGAGCAGGGAACCACTCCACTCAGGATGCCTGCAATCTTACTACCCCTTCTGGGAACCTATCATGCTCTGCCCTGCTACACGTACTTCCGTGAAGGTTACCAAATACTCCCTTACAAGCAAAGTGCGACAATGTTGCTGAAGTTGCAGAAGAAACAAAAGAATTTGAAGCTGCAGATGTCACAAAGTCACAAAATGGCTATTGCGGTGTAGCCAAAATCAAAAAAGTAATTAACTAATAAATTCAAAATTATAGTAACTGATAGTCAGTGTATCAATGCATTTTATGACATGGTTGACAAAAGTTAGTTTTGAAAGTTTCAGTAGTAGCCAAAAGTCAAAGTTATGCAAAAATATACTCATTTTAATTAATTTTAAAAAAGTTCAATATCCTATCGCTTTGTGTTCACAAAAGTGTCTTGAAATAGCTCACATCATTAAGAATTAATATGAATTTTTCTGTTTCTGCAAGTTAATTATTTTTTATTATTTTGGCTACACCGCAACTGCCATTTTGCGACTTTGTGAGGTGATTATGCTAAAACTATGGGACCTAAATTTTTTTTATTTGGGGAAATGACATGTCATCTGATAAGTAAAAATTGACCAGTGTTTGGCACAAATATAAAAATTTGAATTTTTACGGGTCCAACGTCCTTAATGAAGAAATGGTATATACAACTCTTGTTTTGAATTTTACAGTGTTTTTGTTATGCACAGTTTATGTTCCAAGAAAATTAATGTACCTTTACATTTTTTAGTTTTATTGTTGCGTGATATGTCAATTTTGTTAAATTTCAATATAAAGAACTTCACCATAACAAACTTATAATTTTTTGTTCCCTTCATATTCTTTGTAGTGAAGCTTTACTTACTAGCACCGACCGCCATATATTCTTATTTCACAGTAGAAAAGCTTAAATCATTCGTCGAGAAACAAAAAAATTCTTGGAAAACTTAGGCTGTGGGAGTGATTTTGAGCTATGCACGCGCGGGCACGTCCGCGAGAGCGCCGCTGTGTTGCATAACAAGCACGCGAATAGATCCTCATCCTGGCGGCTGGCGAGTGAACGAGCATCTATGTACCCAGTCTCCACAGCGCGGCAGTGGACAGCACAAGAACTAATTCACGGATAGTGCTTCGCATCTGTTAGAATGCACTGCAGTGCTGCGTACTTTTATAGATTAATTATATTACCGATAGAATGCAGTGGTGTGCAGCGTGATTATTCACATTCGTGTCCCGTGATAAAACAAGAGAGATTATAAAAAATATATGTAATATTATTTATGCAGACTTTTTAAAAGGAGTTTATTACCGTAAACACTTTTTTTCCCGATGCTAAAAAAACACTTGAGTGCAAAGTATTTTTAGTGCGCAGACCAATGAGTTTGTTTTAAGGGCACGGCTGCATACAAGCTACAATGGCCTTGCCGCGTGTATTTATTATTTTACCGATGTCTCGCAAATTTTTAATTCAGTTTTCATTAATAACAATTTTTTAATACTTTTCGTTGCATTTATAATACTCTAAAGGTCACAAACATTACAACCAGAACATTAACTTCGTGTTACGTGAGTTAATAAGCAAAGCAATGCATGTATACAGATAAATGCAATTGAAAGAGTGCTAGTGTGCGTGCCGCACTGTCATGTGAACTAGAGTAACTTTGTGCAAGTTGCGACCGGTCAGTTGTGCTGTCATGTGAATGAGAGCGTCTCAGTGCAACCACGTACAAGTTGCGTCCAGCCATTGGCGCAGTCACGTGAGCTAGTAACCGCAGGTTCATAAAATGGCGTTGAATGGCGTAGTTCCAAGTTGTAAAGACGTACGCGAGCGGAACAGCTGATCACATTGCCGTAAAGTTGAAGTTTGCAGTAATTTTATGCATATATCTGTGCTTTTCACGCGTGTTCGGAAGGTAAACAAACTTGAAGAAAAAGTGTTAATTGTGAGAAATAGAAATATTGAGTGTTGTAAACAACGAGAATGTTGTATATAGAAGCAAATGGAGATAAAACGTGACGGACAGTAATTGGTGTAATTAGTGGGAAAACATAAAAATTTGTAACGCAAAAACGATGTTCTACGGTATTACAGTGGATTCTCTGTCCACCGTTTCTCATGGGACTGACAAAAAATTTCAATACATGAGGGATTTCAATGGATGTGGTCTTAAAATGCTGTAAAATTAATTAATCGACCCCAGAATGTGTTCCATGGATGCAGGTATTTCAATCCATCAGGTTTCAATACATAGAGAATCCACTGTACTATCGCTCAACATACTTGAGACAGAGCATTAATATGTAAGCAAACAACACCACATAAAATGTGATTCATCATATCTTATAGCATAATGCTTAGTAATGTTGGTATGGATGTGTGTCGTCTATATTGTTGCAGGTCGCACAGATCCCGCAGTGGCAGTCGTAGCAGACAGTCACGTGCTCAGCGTTCACGGTCTGGCGACAGACGTAGAGACCGTTCTCGTGATGCCAAGAAGGAGAGGTGAGCACTGGGGGATGAAGTTACATCACAATGTCAACATTCTTCTCATTGTACATGTCTTTTCCTTTAGGAATATAAACCAACCTTTTGTAATATATATGTGTGTTATTGGGAATTGTCAGCTTCTGTGACTGAATAGAAATGTATGTGTTCAATTTTGATTGGTGTCGTAATAAAAAAGTGTTTAAACAATAAGTATGTGTGGTTTTACTATAATTCATTTCCATATACATATACGTCGCAAAGTTAAGGCGGCAGTTTCCTAGATTTATTGACTTTGTATTTATTAACTTGTAACTAATTTTTCGATGGCTTAGAATGAAAACCTCGTAACTCCAACTCTCACGTTGACTCCAACCAAAAGTTAGCACAAAAAAGTAACCAGCAATTTAAAATTTACCTAATGCCATAATTTAAATAAGGCGTCTTTATTTCTTGCTTGCGAAATAAAAGTTTTGAATAATGTCAAAACGTTTGGTTTTTCTCATCCAAAATTTTACAATATTTTTAATTTTGTAGTTACGGGGTTTTCATTCTAAGCCATCGTTTTATGACTTGATTGTGACATTCAGAGCCAGTAGTGGCACAAAACATTACTTAACACAATTATTTAATCTTAAACTAATTTTAACAGTCAATTCATTTATCTCAAGTTGTAGTAACTCCAATTATGTTTACACTGTTCAAAACAGTAAAGTTATAATCAAATATGATCCTAAAATAACTTGAAAAACATACTCTCTATTTTCTATGTAGATTTATTTTTAAATAATTAACGTAGTGTAAAGAGTGAAAATATTTACTCAACCAAAGCTAAATAATTAAATAAAAAATGTCTCATTAAATATTTTAAAACTGATACAGGTTAAGGCCATATACAGTAGACCCCCGATCTGACATAATTTCCACGAACCGTGGAAAAATTAATATTTTAAAAATTTATCATAGCTATAAGCCAAGTGAAATAGATCGCAGTAAAATGTTAATTAAAAATAATTATGCTTACATTAAACAATAAAATAATGCAGTTATAAATTAGTAATATGCAACTGTGAAACAAAAAAAAAAAACTGTTTAAAAATGCTAGACTTCGGCTGGAATATAGTTGAAGCGCGCGCCGGGTGCGTACGCCTCCCGCGCAACACCGACTTATGTGAGACGTGATGACTAACGCTGCGTTATCTCCTAATGCTCCCCCTCACTTCTCCATGCACCCTCCTGCCTAAACTTCCCTCTCACACTCCTCCACGTGTCCTTATCTCAGCTATGCAGTTCGATATGCGACATGACATAGCAATGGTAATTTACAACCTTCTAGAGGAACCATGAAAAATTCGGTTAAAAAATCAAAAATGTAAGGAAAAGCGTCTGTGTTGCAATTTACTTTGCGAGTACTGTGCTGAAAGAAACACGCTGCTAAACATAGATACAATCCCTCCTAACTGTCCACGCTAGCCAATATTCACCCCCCCCCCCCCTGCACAATGAACAGGCCAGGTTGTGCTTGCGCGCGTGCACATCAACTGCCGAGCCGACTGTCTGATAGTCAAGTGCAACTAGCATTCTGTCTAGCCACAAAGCAGAGCCATGTGTTTGTTTTTCCTCTCCCACTCGGCGACGTTCTCCCATGTTTCCGGGTCCAGGAGGGGGTTGAAGAGACACGGAAAAAAAAAAAGGACCAGCAGTCCGCAAAAGAAAAAGAATCCAGCATTATCACATCTTTTTCTCTCTAGCTGCAGTGAGCTCGACTTGACCTAGACAACTTCCGCTGTGTTGCTGCGGAATAAAAACGGCCTACGTCGCAAACACAACAGTCCCGTCGCTGTGTGCGGCATGTGGACTGATACGTTTTTGTTTTATGCTCGCTCAACAGTGGAGCAATAATAAGAGCGACTGCAGCCAGCGTGCCGAGCAACTTCGCCTCTATTCGCAGTACAGAGCATTAAACTGGTGCGTTGTACATAGTTTCGTGATTTTTTTAATAGGCCTACAACTTTTAGCGACGTGTAATTCAGTCGTTATTTTATGAGACAGTAACCTCGCGACTAACGACATCGGCGATATAACGACACAATTTCTGGCACCATGCGATGTCATTAGAGCGAGGGTTTACTGTATCATCCTTTTAAAATTCTAACAATACCCGTTGATAACGAACTAAATGATGAATAACAACAATTTAAGTAAAATGCATAACAGAAAAAAAAACATGGTAATTACTGAACTGAGGATTCGGTCATGTCAAGAACTTATCCTGTAATTGGGCACCTTGACAAAGGAATCTATTATGTTACTTCGCCCAGTCATATATTCTGGAACTTATGTGCTTTTGTGTGTGGCCGCCAGTGTAAGCTGTGAACTGTCGTCGTCGTTCTCGGCTACTTCGGACGCTTTTGGGTCCCGTCGGCTGTCTTCGTGCTCCCTCCCTTCTTCTCCTCCTCTATCCCTTCCCCTACTTGTGACGCTCAGCCGGCCTTCCGCCTCTCGAGCTAGCCTCCTACCAGGCAGTCTCGCCGCCGCCTTCGACTGGGCTAGTTCGGGCAGCTCCTTCATCGACACTCCGCCGGTTACGATGCTTACAGTAAGTCTTTAGTTTGCATTTGATTTTGTTTATTGTGAGTCGTGTGTGCTGGGAGCTTCGGCTACCAGTGCAGTAAATCGCGTGTCTACTCTTTTGTGTTTAATACTGTTCTTCGACCGTGTTGACCGACGGTGTGTCGATGGGGGATCGTCCGTTAAATGTATTATGATTTGGCCCTGCTTAAGAATCGCCTTCCGCGATATGATTTAGCCCTGCTTAAGAATCGTTTTCCGCGACGTCATGATGTATGTACCTGCTTTGTAATGCTGTTGTTGCGCTCGTGCGCTTGTTGTACTTATTCGCACTTAATAAATTGTGATTTTTGTAACAGAACTTGCCACTCGTGTACCCATTCATTTGTGTGACCCTTCGGGATTCTGACCCATTTGTATAGTGTGCCGTTAGACGGTACATTACTAACTGTATAAAGAAATAATTAAGGTCTATGTCAGTGGATGGAACACGCCCAGGTTGTTATAAACCACTGTGTGTGAAGTACAGGGGTTACAGCTAGGGATGTGCAAGTACTCGAAATTTAGAGTATGAGCTCATAGTTTCACGACTACTAGACTCGATCAATTTTAATGCCTTTTTTTCTTTCTTTTTCCTTATTGAGTTTATTTCCGTAAAGAAATAGCACTACAAAATGTTGGAAGGACATATTTTAATGTTTAACGTTTAAACTTTAAACTGCTTCTACCGATGTGAGCAATAATGCCTGATGCAATGTTGCTGGATAGTACACACACTTCAACACTGTTTAGTAATTTGATAACTTAACTCCAGCCTTGGACAATATTTCCTCTAAGATGATGTGCAATGACACAAAACTGAAGAAATATCATCCTTTAAAATTTTTAATTTACGTGTAGCTGCTGCTAATTTTTTCCCTAATCTTTCACTAGAAAAACTCCGCGGAAATATATGCCAAATAAATACTGAGCCTAAAGACTAAACAGTTCACGTAAATCTCAATGACAGAACGGGGTTGGGTTATGTCTTCCTTTCCAAAGTATAAATAAACACAAACATTTGTTGACGACTAGTGTTGCCAACTATAGATATGAAAATCAGCCAAATGTTAACATAAAATCCGCCGAATTCCCGCCAAATACAGAAAGTTCACTTTTATAAATGTTGATTTAATTGAAACATTAGGCATAAAATTGGAAGTATAATGTAACTGCGTTGTTTATATTTGATACTACTTCATTTTCTAGTTACATGCTTCAGATTTCAACCTTGGCGCATGAAAGATTTCTGGAATCAAATTACACTACGGCCACTAGACGTTTTGTGGAGGCCATCCTGGAAGAGAGGCGAACACTACCAAAATGGTGACGCGCGAAAGTTATTCTCATTACATAGCCGTTACATTTTTAAGTAAAAAACGGACTTTCATTTTTAATGGTAAATAAAATTAAACTGTTTTACTATTTAATTTACACCTAATATATAAGAAAGAAAAAATTTTCTTCTTCGACAGTGTAGTTTTAATTAGAGGTTGTACATACCCGGTAAAATTATTTTGTTTACAGTATTTACAGTCTTATAATAATTAAACATAATGGACATCAAATAAACATTAGATATGCGTACGGTAGGTAAGTGATCGTATTAATTTATATAAAAAAGACGAGCCGAAAATCTATTTACTGTATTTGGTTGAACTAACCGATACCTAACTTACCTGGCTCTTTGTTGGTACTTGATACTGAGTACCCATATTTTCAAAGAATCTGTGGTATCGAATAAAATCGACCCATCCCTAATTTTTACGCAATATGAGTGAAGATGCCACCACGAATTGTGAATCTCTTGCATGGGCATACTACATAGCTGCCAACTCTTACGATTTTCCCGTGCAATGTACGATTTTGTGCCCTGTTGTACGGTTGTACGATTCGTGTGAATTATTGTACGATTTTCAACTTTTCAATTTTTTCCCCATTTGGTTACTTCATATTAAAAAATGTGGTACTGAAGTATTGTAATTTCGGTACTGAACATGTGGTATGTAGATCTGACTTACAGTGTCGTATATATTAAAGAAACCTGTACTACCGTAGTTTCGGGAAATAGTGTGCTTCATTTATAGCCATTGTACAATATTATTCACAACAGAATACCGTATTATTCACGTATCGTACGAACGTAGCCCGGACATTGCCGAACACACCCGATAAATTGTAGTTGTCTTCCAGGCTAAATGGCCGTTGTAACTCGTGCAAACAAAAGTCACGAGACTGTTTTAATTTGAAGTGTTTTTCCAGTTCACCGTTTCCATGTATAATTACTCTAGAACACGCATCAAATCTTGTGAACTGAAGGAAACTATTGTTTAATTCTTATTTCTCCAGCAAATATGGAAGTGAACGCCGTAGTTGCGTAGTGTTTGTAAACATGGTTTTTGCCACTCTTCAATGTATAATTTTGTTATTGTGGCGGCATATTTTAGTGCCGGTACTTGTATCGACGTCACATATTTAAGTCGTAAAACATAGAACTATTGCAAGTTTCATGTCTGGAAAATACAACTTTGCGGTTTTTACAATTACGTGTATATATACAGTAATTGCTAAACCGTGCGGATGTTAAAAACTGTTCAAAAATTTAAAGTATGTGGTATTAAACTTGTATAAGAGGTTAAATACTCTCACATCTGCACGTTCAACGATGTACAATTTATTTCTCAAATCCACAGTATTTGCAGTGTCGGAGAGTTGTGGTTAGGTGTGCCAAGTGTTATTAAATTGCCTAATTCGCACTGTAAGAATTTTTCGTGCATTTATGGAACTGTGAAAGAGAATTTAAAAGCTGTGTTACCAGAAATCGTGATGTAGGGGCCTACGTATTGGTGTAATAAAATCGTTAAGTTTGTAAACTTGCAGAAACCAAAACTACCTATACTAGATTTGTTTAGATATGAATAAATATTAAAATTAAGACAGTATTTGTGATGTGAAGTAAGTAAAGTAAGTAAGATGGTACAACACAGTAAGCCTACTGTAAAATATGTTCATTAATTTCCATGTTTTTGTTTTCTTTATAATAGTCCTAGGGAGGTCATGTAATATTAGCCATGAACACAACATATGAATAGTAGTCAAAATTGTAGCTATTTTATTAATTATTCAGCATGTTCTAAATTTATTTTGCATACAACATTTTGACATGTTCACAGTGTTAGTATTTTATTTAAAAAATAGCTAAAGTGTTTTAGTTTGTTGGAATTTACATATACACAAGACGTGAAATGCCGCGACTCGTTTACACACAGATTTACTCATTTTGAAAATTGTACTATTTCTGAATCCTTGAGGTTGGCAGCTATGATACTAACAAAAATTAATGTGAAGCACATTCTTCCAAGTGTAAAGTAGTTTTGAAAACTCTCAGGTTCGAAAACCAGCCTACTACGTCACCTAAAGTTACATGCAGACCTGAACGTGAATTTGATTCTCTAACAAATGTCAGAAAAATTGCCACAATATCCCATTCAGTACCATCTTAGCCTCTACATCATGTTTATGTTCAAAGCAGCGAACACTGTTTGATGACACAACTGTAAAACTAAATCCAGAAGACTAAAGAGCGAAAGCAATAGGTGAAATGATGGTGTTGGATTTTCAACCATATTCAATAGTTCAGGACACAGGTTTCCAACATTAGATCAAAGTTTTGGAACCAAAGTATGAATTGCCAAACAGAACCACATTTTCACGAAGTGTTGTCCCAAGAATGTGTGACACAGTCGAGGCTAAAATTCAGTACAGACAATTTGCAAGATTCCACTATTATCCCATGTACCGTATTTTCCGGCATATAAGACAACAATTTTTACATATTTTTGGCCCTCAAAAATTGCTACTCGTCTTATATGAGGGTGCAAAATTTTTGGTAGCCAAAAATCGTTTGAGAGCTAAGCTGTAAGCTGTGGAGTTGTATACTGTTTCAAGGAATTGCGTTTTTCGTCACAAATGAAAACGAGTGCCCCTTTTATTTTTATAAAATTTACGGTACAAAATTTTGATGACCGTCATTCATAATAAAGGACACTTCCTCGTAGCAAAGCGGCGATCGATGCGAGCACGTGCCAAGATACTTTGTCTCGCCAGCCTACAACTCTCGGGCGGAGGAAACGAGGATCTAGGTCCGCATGCTTTCATCCTTTGTCTCGCAAGCACAAGACTCTCGGGCGGAAAAAACAAGGATCTAGATACCGTACCACACATTCTGGTGTCTGTCTAGCACTAGGCTGGTGGACCACAGCAGAGCACAGGAATGTGATGACCTTGCAAGCAGCTGTTGTTTCCCGGTGTTGCCATGTAGTGCGCGGCTTGCCTCTGTCCGGCGTTGCCAAGTCGCGCACACCTGCCGGCATATGGAGATATCGCCGGCCGCCGCCGTGCATTTCCTTGGATCTTCGGCGCGCGGAGGGCAGTAGTAGCCAAATTTATTCGTTTGTCTATTATGATGTTTAAATGCCGGTAATAAATGCATCGAAAATATATAAGCTAAATTTTTAATGTTTCAGGCAAAGGAAAAAAATATTTTTCTGTCGGGAATTTCAAAATTAGTAATTTACTTTTTTTTCAAGATTTTGTATCTTCAAAACCATGACTCGTCTTACATGCGGGGTCGTCCTATATGCCGACAAATACGGTATGTACTTGAGGTAGATACACACACTTACCAGATCTTGTGGTTCGCTCTAACAAATATTAAATGACAACTGCTTAAAAATTGGTTTCCATAAAATTTTTATAATATTGATACAAGTTTAAGCAAAAACATATGTAGGCAACTCCCAAGAGTTCTTTTGGGATTGAGGTCTTGTAGTTAGAAATAAGAGTTGAATTAAGTTATTGATTTAATAGCTCACAAAGCTTACAAAAACACCAAACAGCAATCAACTGTAACTTTCATAATTAAAGCACAAGAAAATGTCTACCATCAATTAATGAAACATTACAGATTACAATAAAATTCAGTCATATATCCAATCAACATAGTACTCTCAAATAATGACAGTGTACAACCTTAATACTCCGCAGTGGTGATGAATCGCCGTGTGCTGCGCAGCACCCCGAGTGCACCGCTGTCTTCACTCTTAAGATCTTTGGTTCGACTCCCATCGCGTACCTCCTCTTCGCTCGTCAACCCGACGCAGCAGTCCTCTTGGTTCGTCCAACACTGCTCCGAAGGTAGCCACCTGCTGCCTTACAGTAGACTCTGACGTCAACAAGATGTCTTCACCAGTCTCTCTCCACAAGCATAACACCTTCCTCTAGCACGACCAATAGCGAACTCTCCAAATCTGTCGATTCGGCCCTCTTATACTCGTCAAAACAGTTGGGGACTCCCCGCATTTTATCAGAGGTCTAAAAATAGATATTACAACATGTTTCAGACATGACTTGAGTCACATAGGCCACTCTCGTAGGGTTAAGACTCAGTTGGGACAGGTATCTATGACGTTGCTTTGGCGGGACTTCCATCACGTAGCCGCCCAGCCTACGAGTCAGGGACCAGTCCACAAAGTGTTATGAAACAGCTGCTGACCACCGGCCTCCAGGTACATGGCACGCAACAATATTATTCATTATGTTGTATTTATTTCCACTCTGCCGCCATAGTTATTACTCCATTAGAATAAAATTAACACACCTAAAATGTCATCATGTTGCTTGTTGGTGAATATAAAACTCAACAGACAGTAAACTAAGGTTTCTTTAGTGTTAGTCTGTTCAAATAAAATTATGCTTCTATAAAAAAATTTATATGCTTTAATGGGCAACATGCATGTTTTTCTGTAACTGCTGTTTTTCAACTCTTTCAGTACCAATATCATACCTGGAAAGTCTTACGGCTGGAAAATTAGTCTTAAGAAAGTTACAGCCTATTCAAGTTAGCACGATTTGAACGCCCGCCAAAACGCACCTCTGCCGGCCGATCCCCTCGTGACGTCACTAGCCAGGCACAAGTCGGTCCGCTCCGCGTATCCGATAGAGAATGTTTACTTAGCGCGCTTCGCTCTTGAAAATGGATGTAAATACGGGAAATGACATCAAATCAATTACTCCCAGAAACTGTAAATGGTGCATTGTACCACGGTGCAAGAATACATCTGAAAATGCAACAGATAAGGTATTCATTACCGTACCACAGGACAAGGACAAGAGAAAGAAATGGTTCAAAGCAGCCAGGCGGGGAGGTCAGTGACGTCTCAGAAAAATCTTGCGTTTACATTTGTGAAGAGCATTTTGATGTAAGTACAAATGTTAACATACCTGTGTTATTTTTATCACAATGTGTCGAGAGTAGTGTTAACACCAGTACCGTTATCCTTTATTTTTCTTGTTGTGTTTTTGTCTTATTGATCGTCATATTGTTTCGTGATTCTTATTGAAATCACTTTGTTTACCCCGGAGTACCAAATTATAAAATTAACGTCTCTTTTATCATGTACATAAAAACATTGTTGGCCCTCCCATAAGCTATTTAGAGGGATTTTTGCAGAAGGGAACCAACCGATAAAATTATTTATTTTGTAACAAATTAACAATCATACCAAGCTGACAGAGAAGAGAAATTTCAAAGAATATCCTTAAAAAAATTCTTAATGTAAACTCATAATATTTTGAGATATTCAAGTGCCCAGAAAAATTGTTTGTATATGTTTTACTTTTACAAACTGACAGAAAACTTTGATCTCATATAATTATCTCAGTTTTAATTCATTGTGTGTGCGTTCCTTTCTGCAGAAATCCGTCCATTTACGCTACAGTTTATCCCCGATGTTTACGTAATGTTTTAGCGACAGTAATACTAACTTGCGTCTGTGAAAATTACATTACGTGCTATTAATACAACGGTACTTAAGCACTTATTTTACTGTAGGCCTAATATAAACATATTCCATAGCATTTATAAAACTGTATTTACGGGTTTTGTAGCATTCAGCATCAAAACAATTTTGGGTGCCTACTTAACAGTACAGCTTCGTGAGTTATTTGTACACACAGGCCTAAATAGTAGCCGATTTTGTAAAATTGTTTGTGACCTACGAAATATTCTTATTGTGTAACTAAGTATTTTAATAGCCAACTAAAACAACAGCTACTTGTTAAATTTAATAAGGTATATTCAATGTTATTTCATTCAACAATCAATTAAAATTATTCTCTCTTTTGTCTAGTAAAATTACTAAATAGTATACATATTAAAACCAATTTTTAACATCGTGGCCTTAACAATTTTACAGTATTTGCCACTATAGGCCTAAGCCTCTACAACATTAATTAATCTTAGCTTATATACTTTACTATGATACAGTTTTTTAGATGTCAGCAAGTAATTTTGTCTTTTATCTTTCTATTACATATTTAACTATAGTACCGACAAAGTACTTACACAATTGTCACTTCATAGTAAGTAATTCAGTAACAGTCTACTTCAAATTTACCACAATAGGCCCTCCACAAATGATTACACTGACGTTCAGAACTATGCAAACTACTGTATCCTTCTATATACAAATATTTACAATAGCAATGCAAAGAATGCCTACTTATTCTTCTTATGCATTATGGTGAGCCTGCACATATAACACAACGGACTTTTACTTAACATTTGCAATTCTATATTGCGTATTTTTTACGTATGAATTTTTAAAATAATATTCAATTGAAATAAAAAATTTTGATTAGGCATACAGTTCCGATAGACTTATATAGTACATGTACATTGTTGAGAAGAATATGTTACACTGTCCACGAATTTCGTTGACACGCCGAAGGACAAATTAGGCCTAAAATTATACTAACACCCCGCGAGCCGTCACAAATGCCGGTTGAAAGCCATCTGCCTTGACGGCCACAAACACTTCGTCTGCCGTCATCTCGGAGTCGTTCCTTACCATCATAAGAAGCCGTGCCACTGGCCGTCACTGTGAAAATGTGTATTCATAGGCCAATTTCCTGTGCGTAGTGCAATGCACTGTTCACAAAAATGTATCGCACCAAACTTACAAGGCTTTAAATAAAACTGTTGTTCGTTTGTACAGCTTCATATTACACACTATTATGTGAAACTAAATTATAATGTTGTGGCAAACCGGAATGACAAACAATGTTCTCAAAAGTTATTTAGCAACAAAATATATAAATGTCGCATTTTCTGGTAGGTTAGTATTTTAGAACGCGATAATGCTATAAATATTAAATTTTATATACACGTAGATTGTTATTTACGCTACACATGTACTGCTAACGATCGCGTGTGTAAAGCTTGGATACTTACCTTTGTAATTTAACTCCTCTTGTTTCCGCGCCGTCAAAGTAATTAAGAGTTGAAATAATTTAATACCATGAAAGTATCAACTTGCAGTAAGTTATCCGACTGTGCTTTTACAAAACCTTTCTCCATTTCTTACAAATAAGTCTATAGCGGTAGGTACGAGTTAACAGCCACATTTCACAACGTGCCAGCAAACAATCATAGCCGGCGGAGCGAGCCGTGCCTGGTCAGTGACGTCACGCCAATGCGGGCGTGTTTCACTGTCACGTGATAATCGCCGCGTAAATAGCTACTTTCAATTCAAAATAACTTGCTCCACACAGATTTTTATGCAAAAAACGTTGTGTAGATACTTTTATAGTTGTGTTAGAATGCGCCCCTTGAAATATAGACAATATTTATCACAACGGCATGTTGCCCATTTTACTAAATGCTGTAATCAGTGAGCAAAAATTTATTGCAGAACTGTTTTACGTTAAAGTTTGTTCCTTTTTCTTTAGTAAATTTTCCTTATTCCTGTGATACTGCTATTCCAATTCATAAAAATATTAATGACATTTAAGAAATGTTTGAGTACCTAGTTAAAGTTAAATTAATTTTATCCACTGTAATGTGTTGGGGGGAGGAAGTGTGGTGAGAGGGTCTTCTTATTCTTTGCCAAGGTCTTAACAATAGATGATAATGAAGTGAGGTGAAAGGACAACGCTACACCCAAGCCAGAGCCTGGATTCAAACCCAGGATGTCTTGTACAGTATACCAGCGCCCAACCGACAACGCTACGGAGGCCGGCTAGGGGAAAAGAGACTTGGCCCTTTCTGTAACCTTGTGAGACACTGATCAACAACTTGGTAAACAAATAGTGTAAAACCCCAATTTAACAAAATGCCTTGAGCCCAGAAAATGTTTACTCTAAAAAATGTTTTGTTAAATCCGACTTTATATCCCCCCCCCCCCCCCCAAAAGTTAAATCATCAGGCATGTTTCGTCGGTAATGAAGATAATTTTAAAAACGTCTGATAGCCCCAACAATAACAATCTACACTTGTCGAGCGCGTGACTGATTAGTTAGACTGCCCGCGCACGTCATAAAAACGTGAGAAGTGACGATAAACACCGCAGATTCGTCTTTCTTTCTGCCTCCTTCCCCTTCTTCCAAAAAATTTTGGAAATTTACATGGAAAAAAAATTGCAATGGAAACTGAAGTAAATGTTTGTGAAATAACAGTAAAATAATAAATAAATATGCGCAGCGGCGGCCACTATAACTTGAAGGCCACCATGCTTGTGCAACAAACTGGTTACTGTTCGCTAAAAGCTCTTTGCACTCTAGCATTTTTTAGCATCGGCAAAACATATCATTTACGTTAACAAATTTGTTGTAGAAAATTGCATTAATAATATAATAAAGTTTTTGTATAAATAGGCTAGTTTCATCACGGGACATGACAGAAAATAATCACACTGGACACACCACTATTCTGTCAGTAAGAGAATTAGTCAGTAGAGCACGCAGCGGTAGCACATTCTGACAGAGACGCGAAGCACTATCTGTGAATTAGTACCCATACTGTCCACTGCTGTGCTGTGTGGACTGGGTACCTAGATGCTCGTTCACTCGTCCGGCAGCGGGCGTTCAGCTCAAACTCAAAAGTCACTCCCGCAGCCAAGTTTTCAACTAATTTTAACAATTTTTTTTTTCTCAGCACATGGTTAAACAGTATCTACAGAGAAAAAAGGAATTTACTGCGGCCAGTAGACATATTTTTAATATATTTGTACTACAATTTATATTTTATTTTATCAGAGTTACTAAGTTATCTCATACAGTTTTGGTTTTTATGATGGTTCCTAAAACTCCTTTCGTTAAATCACAATTTTAGTTATTCCCGAGTAAGTTAAATCGGGGCTCTACTGTAAGTGTTGTGTTTTCTCTTTTCTTTGCTTCATTGTCCTGGGAGCTGTTGATAGGTTTACCTTTTTGGTTTGTCCTTTCTGGACCTCCTAGGTTAGCTGTTAATGTCTGGGGGAATTCTCCACCACCTACACAGTACACTATATAAATCACAAAAATTACACTTTGATACCAATCGTAAAAATTCTACTGTAATAAAAATTGCACTGTGAAAAAACCCATAAAATTATGCTCTGATAAAAAAAGGCAGCTGCGATTAACCACAAAATATCGTAGTTGCAATATACAACTACCAAAATATTGTTATAAGATTTTTAGGACAATTGCATTTATATGTGGTTCAGGATGAAGTGAGTATGCAATAAAGCCCTGATAAAGTTCTATTTTCAGCCATTTCGTATCTACCCGCGCGTAACGGCTTAAAACAGGAAATTTCTAGCCTCTCTGGACACCTTACTTTATGGTTACGCGTATAAGATAAACTGTACAGTCAGTACAAATCCATTACGTTTGTTAAAAAAGGTTTTATTAATTTTATAAAATACAATAATGTTTTTTTTGGTTGCTTTTATTTTAATATTGTTGAATTTGAAAATACAGTGGAACCTCGTTGCATCGTTCCAGTTTCTTTCGTTTTCCCGCATCCATCGATCATTTCATGGTCCCGACAAATTGCCTATATAAACAATGTTAAATAAACCCACATGGATCGTTCATATATGCATAAATTTCCCGCATCGACCGTTCAGACATTTTCACCAACAAAAAAAAAAAAAAACTTATATTTTACGTTTTCATGCCACGCTCGTATACACTTCTCTAAACAAACAGGTGTAAACAACGTGTCATAACCGCAAAAGGCAAACATTTACAGTTGTCAAAAGGCGTATTTTAGCGATTGAATTGGTCACAAGCTGTTAGCAAGCGTTTGCCGAAACTGTTTGCATTTACAAGAAATCGCTAAAATGCTACCACCATGGAGCTACGAAATTGTGTATTTGTTATTGGCTTATCAGGAATAGAATTACACTGTATAAAGGAAAATCCTTCTTCACAAATTTCGCTTATTGGAAAATATACTGCTTTCACTATTTTTTTACATGTACAACATAATAAATTGTAGAAATAAATTTAATTATGCATCTGCATGTAATGAAAAATTAATACTGCATCATTTTATTTTAAAATAAATTAAGTTTTGTCCATATTTCACATAAATACAGTTTGTTTTAATTTCAGATTTGTTTGAAATAAAACAGGAAATGAAAGTAAAGGTAAACATCCTGTGAACAAACCCTGTAACCGTCCTCCTGCCTCGGTTGCCAGAAACGTGCAAACACCCTTAGCCTGGTTGCAGCATGTTTGCAAACACCCTTGTAAACATGAGCGCTAAAATGCTCTGTTCACAGGTACCGCTACCAATTCAACCGCTAAAATACGCCTAAAAATACGGGCGAAAATAATATGTTTTGTTTGTTTTTTTGACTATAAATTGCACCGTTATTGTTTCAAATATGTTTGGCAAATCGTTCATCATATTTTAAGAAACGTTTTACGTACGGTAGGTTGCGTGTGTAAACACAAACATTGCCGTATTTTTGTTAATTGAATAACAAACATGTTGCCACCAACAGAAAAACGTAATTTTTTATAGAGGAAATATTTTTTTTATGTTGATATCCAAATTATTTTCAATATATTTCGAACACGTATATTGTACAAATTAATTTTGTCCTTTTGTAAATGTATGCTTTTATTTTCACATTACAGTAAAGTTTAGTGAATAAATTGCAGTAACGTCAAGAATTTTGGGAATTTTCTTCCGCCATTTTGTGCACTACCGAGTAAAGCCGAAGGCAGCCGAGCCGAGCGCAAGCGCATGCGAGTCGGAGAGGTTACGTTTCGCCTTGTAAATACATCTCGTTCTTGTTACGTTTTTTGTTTAGATAGCAACAGTTTTTTTTAATTTTGTTAACAAGTGGAGTGCACTATTTTTATTTTATGGCCTGTGAAATGTATTTATAAATTACTGCTGTAACAATGTCGCGGCCTTCAAAATCTGTTCGCTCACTTGAAGAACGCCTTTAAATAATAAAGGAGGTAGAGAAATGTCTCGGTGAAAAGCATGCTGACATCACAAATGTCTCAGATTGCCACCTTTGACGTTAAACTAGATTGTCGTAATACAAATGAAGCTACGACCATATTCAATACACACATATTTGAAGCAAATTTTCATGTGGTGAGATATTAAAAATAATTTTTGAGGTTATGTTTTTAGTTTTTTTTTTTTTTTTTTTAAAAGTGCTTCCCGCATGTTTCGTTTTCTCGGATGCATCGTTTTTTCTCATTGGTCCCTTGAAAAATGATGGAACTGTATTGCATAATTTCGCTGCCAACCATACAAGCAGTACAGCAACTAGAATTAATGTTGAATTGTATGCAGTAACAGCTAGTGATGTTTTTCAAAGCTGACATTTTTAGTGCTCACTTTATCCTGAATGACCTATATGTGATATATTCCAATATCGCACAACCGTAGCTATAAAGTACTACTATCTAAATTTTAATCAATTTTTATATTTTCTCAACTTTTTTTTGCAGATTCTGAATAAGACTCACATCATGCTTTTTAAGTAATCAATTCACAAATAATTGTACAGCTTATTTCATTAAATGCTTGTAATTTGTCTTACATTTCATAAAAGAACTAAATGTCAAATGTGAAATTGTCGTACGCTAGGCAAAAAATATCGCCGGTTCTTTTCCCTTCAGATATATGGTATCTTTTTCTATAAACAAATAGAGAGAATTATTTTAATCGTAACATATAAAAGCATCACTTTATGAGAAGAGGATTTTCAAAATTAGGTGTATCACCCTATAGCATCCACTCACTCGTTAACTTAAAAATTCTCAAATTTTACAGCAACTAGCAGTTGCTAGTTGGTTTTGATGTGATCACGGGATGAAGCAGCAGCTGTCAGCGTGCCGTGTGAAGCTGTGGCAATAGAGTGATTGGTGGACAAAATTGCAGAAGCCTAATATGCACTGGCCGTCATTCTGACTTTCTGACTCAATAAATAAACTTTTTGGGTATCAATGTGACGAGCAAATGCTAGACTGGTTGAAAAGACACTCGTTTCATGGTTATAACAGGATATTCCTTCATGATCTCTAATTTATTTCAAACAATTACAAATAACTCAAATATTTTTTAACCAAATGATTTGAAAAAATTTGAGATAGTGTACAGATATACAATGCACAATTTTGCCAGAGCATTTTCTTAAAATAATGTACCGTTTGCGAGCAAAAAATTATTTTGCTTAGTTTTGGCTTATTTTCACAACAAAATGTGTACTATTTTAGGGGCAAAAATCTAAAAATCAGTTTGGTGTATTGCAACAGAAAAAAGATTGATATATAAGTGTTAAAACTGCCAAAGAAATTTTTGATATACAGTAAAACTCACTTAAGATGTTCCCACGAGATATGTTTTCCCAGCTGAGTCGTTTGGTTCCATCATTTTTGTCATAACACCCATGGTTAGTTTTCCCACGTACCTGATTTCCCACGTAATACAGTCAACTTAGTAAAGAAACTGTAGTGTAGTACTGTGTAGTTAGAACAGAGTAGTGCAGAGTAGTGTAAGGTTAAGCTCTTTAGGTTGCAGCGGTTGGCAACGTGAGTGATGATGATGGCGGACGAGCAAGAAACATAACATTGGCGACGAGGTGGTTTTTAGTTCAATCAAGGAAGGAATTCGGGGTCGCGATGGCATCGTACGGTCGGATGGACGAGTTTGATGAACATTCGGAGGATATTGTTTCGTATTTGATGCGCTTACAGCTTTACTTTGATGCAAATTCCGTGCCGGAGAACAAACAAGTTGCGGTGTTGTTGTCTGTCATTGGCAAGCGTACATTTGGGGTGGTACGGGATTTAGTGGCGCCAGCACAGCCTGGCAGCAAAACTTTTGTGGAGTTAGAGGCAGTTCTGAAAGGCCATTTTAACCCAAAGACTCTAGTGATAGCGGAACGGCTAAAATTTCACGGGCGGGGACAGAAAGAGAATGAATCTATAGCCGAATTTTTAGTCGCCATCAAGCATTTGGTGGCAACCTGTAATTTCGGAGCGTTTTTGACAGAAGCTTTGCGAGATCGTCTCGTCAGTGGCTTGAGGAGCATACGTATCCAGCAGAAGCTCATCGAGGCGGAGTATACGTTGGAGGAGGCGTATGCTTTGGCGTCGACGATGGAACAAGCCGAGAAACAACAGAAGCTATTCCAGGTATCGCAGCAAGCCACCGCGACCGAAGAGGAAGTGTGTAAAGTGAGGGTGTGGAATAAGACGGCACCAAAGTCGGCACCGATGAGCAGTTCGTCACGAAGCCAAGGAAACTAACGAGACTGTTTTCGGTGTGGTAGTATGGCACACTTGGCAGCAACATGCCGATATTCTCAGTATAAGTGTAACAAGTGCACTAAGGCCGGCCACACACGTAACGGTATACATGACAGGTAAACCTGCGCAGGTGTACCTGACAGGTATACCTGTGCAAACTAGAGCCCACAAGATGAAGATGATAGGATAGCTTTAGTCGGATTGTGTGTGGTTTTAAATAAGAAGAAGTGTAAACGTAAAATGTGGAGTAAAAAGTGGCTTACTAAAAGAAATGAATGCACTCATACAAGATTATTGAAAGACTTGAGTGGTGAGCCTACAGACTTCCGTAATTATTTGCGGATGGATGAAGACGCCTATGAAAAGCTGTTGTTACTCGTGACTCCATTAATTGAAAAGAAAGACACGGTTATGAGGAAATCGATTTCTCCCCATGAGAGATTAACTGCGACTTTGAGGTTCCTTGCAACGGGCCGA
>PNEQ01014061.1:0-15631 GCA_003012365.1 Medauroidea extradentata
AGGTGCACACAGCAAGTTTTATTTTTCATTACATTCTTCACACAGAAAATAAAACCTTCCTTCGCATCCGATATTAACCACACTGAACATACACACCAGTTACCAACATGGCGGCCAACATGAAAAACAAACAAATACACAACCCAAAAACATGGACCCCTTCATGTAATGTCCAACTAAAACAATCAGTCCAACAAATTTAACTTAAAATGTTCAAATTCATTGAATTTGCATCACCGTTTTTAAAAACTGTTTATAAATATACTACAGACAGTTACTTGTGTTCGACACATTCTGTTACCACAATCCAGAGAACTGTAGTAAGTTATAATTAACTGAAACTATTTTTAAAAAAAATTCTAAGGTAAAATTTTCATACAGTGAATGGTTGCACAATTGTCCAAAAGTTTATCACTAAGCCTGCAGCCAAGAAGATGGGATTCCTGCCCAGAAGTCAAAACTAGTCAGCCAGACAACGACCGCAAAAGCCTGCAAACTTCTATTGCTAAGCCTACAGTTTGTTCTGCTATTTTGAATTTCCAGTCACCAGAAGCAATTTCCCTGACTTTTCCAGGTTTTCCCCGTTTTCCAGACCTGTAGCAATCCTGAGTATACTTGATTAGCGCAATTCTATGGAACAACTCGCTGTCTTCATAGTGCTGCAGACGTGTCTCGACATGAACTCACCATTCCCGCGGAGTGATAGCGGGCCACTAGAAGGTAGGGCATAGTGAACAAGGTGGAGTACATGACGCCAGCCGTCCAGGAGAAGAGGATGACCCCCACTTTGTGCCGGACCAGCGCCATCAGCATCATTCCCACAGAGTAGAACAACAAACCTCCCACATACACCTTGCGGGCCCTGCAACAATTCCTTGCATGACTCAGGCTGCTCAGCAGCTGCAATTACCCTCGTATCCCCTGCTTGGCTTCATTAACGTGAAACAACTGCCAACATCTTGAACTCATACTTTTGAAGTAAGCCCTGACAGGGTCACATGGGAGAGATTTAATACAACTGTGATGAAACTTGTCATTTATTGTATTTGACTCAAGGGATTGCAGAATTTGAATTTTAAAAAATTTGTATAGTAAATTGAAGGACTCCAATAACGATATACAGTATGTACTGTACTTGGTAAACTGTTAGCAACGTCACACTTCATGCCCTATCATGGCCAAACGTAAAAAAAATATTATTAATCTGAAACCAAAGTTATAACAGAAAGTTAAATAAAAACATGATGGCCACAGTTGTTCTACCTCCTTCGCTGCGACATTTAACTATAGTCAAATATACAAAATACTGTATTTATAAACTACGACATGCGACTTTAGTCGAACATTGAATTAAATGACTCTAAACCATAGATACTTTGTTTTCTCGCTTAAAAATACCCAAAAATAAACTATTTACAAAAAAAATATTTTTTATAATTTTTTTACACTATCTTGGCACAATTAAAAATTTTTTATTCCGCGCAAAAGAGTTAAACAAGTTTGCTGCTGACAGTTTTGGATCTTGTATTACCTTAAAACTAAAATTGTGATGCTAGAGTTCTGCACAGTAATTACACCATATTTAAATCTGAACACTAAAGTATGGGCAACGTAAAATTATCGAAAAATCCCACATTAAATGGGTTCAGGACAGAGTGACTGTATGTTGTCTGACGAATGTGCAGTGGTGCATTGGTCAGACTATTCGCCTCCCACTAAGGCAATCAGGTTTCAATTCCAGACCCTGAATTTTGTCACGTGAGAATCGTGCTGGATGATACTGCTGGTCGGTGGCTTTTCTCTGGGATCTCCCATTTCCAATGCCTCCACATTGTAAGACCTCATCTCACATTATCCTCTGAGGAACACAAGATGCCTATGAGCGCCCAGTAGTAACTTCGCATTAAGGTGGCATACCCTGGCCCGCGGGTACCGTCCCCAAACAATTTTCCTTTTTTTTTTTTTTAGCAGTGAACATGTCGGGAGGGGTACTTTTTGTGCAAGGGAGGTGCATTTCATAATGGATATATTTGAATAATTTCATCATTTTCACCCTCCTCTAAGCCAAACAATTTGGTTAAGAAGTAACCTGAAAACCGTTAACATGATCTCAGCTATTTACATTTCCCTGCAGGAACACACAAATGCAAAGGCTGCTCGTAATGTGTGGTTATGAAACAATTTAAATACACAACATATTTTTAAAATAATTTTGTCAGTCCTAATATGTCAAATTGCATATTTTGAAGAATTATATAACCTGTCACATACTGAACCCAATAATAAAGACAGTACAGTAGTTACAATAGCAAATATCAATCAACTACTACAAAATACTGTAACCATAAAAACAGAAATACCACCTAATATCTCCAATTTAAAGAAAGCTTATTATCCAGACAAGGATCATTCATCGCCTGAGAAAGCTGACTCAACCAGTGAAACAATATGTAAATGAAAGGAAGAGGCAGCTAGGCTATTAGCATGTACAAAAGACAGAAGCACAAGTACTCACGTTTTAGTACTTGACAGATACATACAAAAATGGGACGACACATAATCACGAAAGCGCGTATCGCGACGTTTCGCTGCTTAGAGCAGCTTTCTCGGGCGAAGAGCCTATCTGTCAAGTACTAAAACGTTAGTACTTGTGCTTCTGTCTTTTGTACATAGTGGAACAATATGATTATACACGTGTATGTATGTGTAAGTAATGTACACACGTATCCGTATTACAACGAATATCTAAACTGAAAACTGATTTTTTTAAAACTACAGTGTACTAGTCACGTATGTGTAGGCTCATACCGAAGCTTAAATATTTCTGTTAGTATTTACAAAATTAACAGAATCAACTTTAACTAGAATGAACCATCACTGTCGCTTACTAACCTAAATCTTTTTATCAGCTTCTCTATTACGAGGGAGTAACAGGCACACGACAGGGAATACATAGACATCCCCCAGCATCCAAACCTCACTCCATCTTCATATGTTTCTTTTGCAACTGACCCATCAACACCCTGCAAACATCACAACATACGTATATGGTACTGATCTTCAAGTATACTGAATATATTAGAGGCATATTTTGTCACTTTGCTAACCTTTTTTTTTTTTAAGTAAACTCATGGGAAGTACATAATGTAAACTTGGTAACTGATTAGAAAAAGCAATTCATGTTTTAAAATTTACATAGGATTAATTTGCTTTCTTTCAAATACAAGCACACACCATAAAAAAAAAAAAAAACATGGGAAAATTTATTTACAGTGAAACCTCTTTTACACAGCTCAAGACATTTGCTAAATACAGTGCAAAATGCAGGAAAGTTTAAATAACAAAAAAGTTACACACTACAAGATCTGCTTAGATAAAGCAGTGAACAAAGGTACTGTGTAAAATCACTGAATGTACAGAAGGGGTTCTAATTACACCTCCAAAAATTTCAAAAACTCTACCTCGCACATCTCAATCATAGATACACAGCTGCTATATTCAGACACGTCTGTGAACGTGTTCCCAGACAGTTGCTAGTGTAGAATGGCACTTACTAGAGACAAAAAAAAAAAACAACTGCCAAATAAAAAAAGAGTCCAGGCAAGCAATGAGAAAGCTCGAACAAGAAGTACTAACAATAAATGGTTAGGAGCTGGCACACAACCAGCAACAATTTTTTTTGGGGAATGGGGGGGGGGGGGGGGGGTGGTTTTGTACTTTAATAAAAAAACTTGCAGCACTGTGAGAATTTCTACACTTTGTATTTTACAAAAAACTTGCAAGTTTATTTCAAGAGAGTCATACAAATGTCTCCAATTTTCTTAAGAATAAAACATTGTCTTTCTAAACCGATCCTGTTCTACACATTCACAATTAAGATAACCTTTACACTGAAATTGTATTTATTTTGTTTAGGGGGAAAGGGGGGACTGACCTCTCCTCGCCACCTTCCCTAGATTTGTTCCTGGTTAGGAGTCTTACCGCAGGATCTCCCTGGAAGACGGCTTCGCCAACATAGTCAGTGAAGTAGAGAGAGTAGCACACGTGTGCCATCCAGCAGAACAGGTTGGTGAGGCAGAGAACTCGCAGGAAGTTGGGCATGCGCAGGATGGACATAAGATACTGTGCCAAGGTGGGGTCACCCACTGCCTCCACAGGTACTTTAACTGGTGGCAAGCCCTGCATAAGACACATATTCTTCTAATAAATAAGTAGTCATACTTTTGTTTAACATTTTTTACATTGAATAAATACAGTACTGCAAACAGGCATCAGGATAATTAAATTTAACACGTTCATTCAATATCTAAACAATTATCTTAAAAAATACAGCCATAATTCGCAAAAAAAAAAAAAATTGTGAATATTTAACTTATGGTGGTATATTAACATGTGTTATTGGTACATAAAACAACTGTGTGTGGGATGTAAATCCTGAAGGCAAGAAATCTACCTCACAAAGCAGACTTTTAAAATAGGAGCCTTAGGGCTTTCTGTGGGAGGGGGAGAGCTGAGATAAAATGAGCACTAAAATGGAGCAGCAACATTCATAAGGGAAATGGGAGTCATCTAAGAAAACTCACTAGCCAATGGTAATATCTACCATGTTTCCCATGTGCCAAAAATTGTGACCAGCTCTGTCAGGAACCCAGATTGCAGCGAGGAAGAGATAAATATTTTGTGAAATACATACATAAAACCTGATAATGTTTGTGGTTATAACCCGGGTTGGTATACATATTTGCCATGATGGAGGTGCAGCTGTAACTTGACAACTACAGGTAACAACAGTGCTATCAAGAACTGAGTCCATCTCGTAGACTCAACACAGTAAGTCTTGTTATGTATCAGGCAGGCAACGGACGACTTGAAAAGAGGCGGAGCTTCAGTCAGGTGTGGGAAACAATTCCTATCTCCGTGGATACCGCAGCCGAACATAACCTTCATTTAGCTGTTTGGCATCAAATGTCCCGGACGAGATGTACGTCAAGAAAATTTATTATTTGTTTGGAATTTGCCATTTTTTTGGTAAACATTAATCTTATGTATTTGTGTATCTTAACCATGAAGTAGAAACTACTTATTTTACCCTTGCGTGCAAATCTATGAATGCGCAACATTTTTTGCTTTCTGCAACTACCAACTAACAAATCAGCATGTTTGTAAACAAGCTTTGTTTCCCACAATACTTTTCACCTGCGGTGACGTCAGGGGGCGTGTACTTCAAGTCGTCCATTCTAATATCCATTTGCTTGCTGAAAAATAGCACACAGATAAATTCATGCCACATGTGCTACAGGTGGTGTAGCTATGCTGTAATACTATATTGAAGAAATGAGATGCCTTTAAAGAAAATTCAAAGCACAAATTTTAAGTAGCACGTAGGTAAAGGATAAAGTTAAAATGTCACCTCAGTTCTAGCAAAAAGTTATTTACTGTATATAAAGCAAAAATTTGACATAAAGTTTTCATTCTTGCTGTTTCTAACGCAATCCAACATACACTGGAAAATAAAATTACAGTACATCTAACACACTCTTTCTAATTTACAAGATCATTTTCACTGTAAAAGCTAAATACTGAGTACCAAACACAGAATTTAGGTTAATTATTATTATATATCAGTTTTTTAAAAGATTTTGTCACTTAATGCTCTGGCAATGAAAAATATCTGTAGAACTAATGAACACACTATTAAATGTAATTGTCATTTATCAGCGTAATAAAGGTAATGGAGTTACATACGTTTTAAAATTGGAGATACAGAAGTACTCGCAGGGTACAGTCACTGTAAAGCCTGACAGCTAAACATATCAACAGGACGACACACAATGTGCACAAACAAATTTCGCTGAAGAAGTCAGTTTCCTTCACCTGAGGAAGTAAACTTGTTTGGCAACATGTGCTGCCGCACATTGTGTGTCATCCTGCTGATAAGTGAAACTATCAAGCTCCATGGTACGCTCAGAGTACAGTGGATACGCTATCCATCATTTATCATGGGACTGACAAAAAATTTCAATACATGAAGAATTTCAATGGATGTGATCTTAAAATGCTGTAAAATAAAGAAACGGGCCTCAGAATGTATTTCATAGATGCAGATATTTCAATCCATAGAGAACCAATGTACTTGTGTATTTTCAGTTTTAAAACGCACTGTAATTGATTGTCCAGCACCTTTGTCGTTCCTCATAAATCAAAGATAACATAGCAGTATTTTTAAAGATTAATTAATGTAAACCTAAACATACCTGTGAGTTTACAGGCTCAGGAATGGGTTTAATGAATGTTGTCTCATCAACAGAATCAGTTTGGTTGAAACGAGCATCAAATCCATAGTTGACATAGCCATTCCCATCACTTTTTCTTCCAAAAGAATTGTAGTCCTGTTTTGTTTGCACCTATGAAAGAAAGGAAACAACACTGTGTGTACAAAATTGTCTTTTTAAAGTCTACAATACCAGTAAAGTCATCATTAATTTCAATTTAGCAAGTCTCTTGTTAAGTGTTGTTTTTGTCGTAACCAAGACCAAACACTGTATTTAATTGCTGGTATTGTAGACTTTAATTAAATTACTTAACACTTCTGCTTCCTTCTGTTACAACAGCAAGTTAATTAATGGCACATCCATAAACCAATGGAAATGAATGCTGGAAACTCTAAGTCCAGAAGGAATTTCACCACAGCCCACGGAATAGAACAAGGCCACAAAGCTGTTACCAAGCAAGGACAAAATTAATTAAATGTGGAAATAATGATGAAGACACCTTACACCAAGATACAAGGGGAACTTCCAAAGCCACAGCGGTCCTCTGGACCGCCGTCTCTTGGTAGGAGACAACACTGGAAAACGCAGTGATGCTTTCTTTTGTTCCTTATCGTTGCAGAGACAGTTTCTTGCAGTTTATCTTCAGTGGTGCACCCAGGGGAGACATTTCACTTGCCCTCCAACCCACCCAAAAAAAAATCTGTGAAACATTTTTGAATAATGGTTATTTTTATGTAAGATAATAGTACCGGTTTACTTCCACTAGCTATGTAAATTTAACTGTTAGGATTTAAAGCTACGATGCTGTAATTGTCTAATCATCCACAAAAATTTTAAATTTGGCAGGGAAGGTCAATTGGATCCAGACTCCTCTTCCCATTTTTCCATAAGGAAACTGCCTAAATAGCACCATTTTGCACCTTAAAATACAAATTTTCCCAAGGGAAGACCCCTGACCTACTGCTTAATTTAGACGGGGAAGAGCTATGTTTTACGTCATGACATTCTCAGATTTGGGACTCCCCTCCACCTCCCCCAAATCTTACATATTTACCTGTATAACAACCCCCCCCCCTCCGAAATAAAAATCTTGGGTACGACTCTGAAAAAATCACACTGCATTAACACAACAAGATACTAGGCCAACACCAGTTGCTACTGATAGTATGGCCCTGTGCAGTAGCAGTGAGTGGACGTACTGAAGTATCAGATCATCCAGCAACACTGAAGGTGTTCTGAAGTAATGTGTGACTCAAGACGTACCGGTCGCAGCTGAATGTTGGGAGCCTCCACAGCACCGTATGACTGGCCCTCAGAGCCTGCAGAGAGACTCCTCCGCTCCATCGCTTCCTTCATCTTTAGTGGGAACAACAAATGAAAACAGTCACCACACTGTAATTCTCATGGTCTAACCTTCATACAATATAGATTACTTTATACTGCAGGTCATTTTACGTCCTCCAGTTTGCAGAAAAAACTGGTTGCACCCTGTATAGTAGGCCTACATCAGAATTATGTTTCTGAACACCAGAGTTACAATGAGCTTCTACTATAATTACAAAAACACATTTTTCAGCCACAGTTAAGAAATGATTCAGTAGCATATCTCAATAACAACAGCAGCAAAACTGCTATAGTTTTATACTGTATAAAAAGATTGTTAAGGCTCGGTTTCAGTCGCCACATTGAATTTGATTATTTTTCACATTTTTTTTAATTCTGAGAATAAAAATGTTAAATCGGCGACTATACCGCAGATTCTGCTTACCTTGAGTAACAATACAAGAATGGCAATAGAGCTAGTAATGTATAGTTAGGTCGCAATTTGTCGAGCAAATTATGAACATAAAAAATTTTGCCACACACATTGTGGTGTAATCATAAGTTAACAGCTATATTGCAATGTCTGTACTGTAGCGAAATGTTAATAGAATTTGTGGTATAATCTCGTATTTTAGATTCTTCTTCTTAGAATTCCAAAAAAGGAAAGATAATAAAATTCAATATGCCGACTGTAACCGAGCCTTAATTCAAATACGTATAGAAGAGCTGTACAGAAGAACTTTTTCTGGCGTCAAAAACTGTCAGTAATATGTTGGACTGTTTTGTGGAAAAACTTGTAGTAATAATACAAAACTGTGTTGTAAAACTTAAGAGCAGCATTGTACAGTATTTAAGCATTATTTTCAAAACATTCTAACCAATTTGTGCACCACAACTTATGATGTGCAATGAAAGTAGGCTCTCTTCACAATCCCGAAACTTATTCATCAGTAACATAATGTCACATGAAACCATCAATTCAGCTTGATATAAAAAGTAAATACTTTAAACCAAATTATACTTGCAAGATGTTTCTGACATTCAGAATGACATAAATATTATTGACTGAAAACTCCAGGCCTGATATGACAGCAAACATATATGTATGGAAAAATTATGACCACACTCAAAAATGTTAAATCACATTGTGTGAGATTAGTCGTAGGTATTTTTTGATTAGAGTAGTTCATCCCACCCACACTTCAGAATACTTTTCATGTCCCTGCTAATATCTTATTTGAAAGTACTAAAATCAAGTTCCGTGGTTTTTGCATTAACGTGACATTATCTACCAACCACAGTACCAGTTTACACTGAGTGTGTATCGTTACCTCAGCATCCAGCCGGTCCAGAGGTATCTCCTTGAAGCTGGTGATGGTGTACGCCACACAGGTGCAGAATATGAACGTGATGAGAGTAAAGACAGCCCGAACATGACCTCCCAGCAGCTCACCTGATGGCAAATCTCACCTCAGACTTCTGTCCCCACACATTTATACATTTACAGCTGCTATTCTGTACATTCCATTAGTCGGTCTAGGACAACAGTTGAAGGGCTTGGTGGAAGAAGAGTCTATTTCACATTTGTTAACTTCTCGGGGAAAAAAGCAACCAAAAGTTTATTAATATATGAAAATTTCAAAGATGTCCTTGAACTTCTCAGCATTTGGAATAACTTTGAAACATAGGTCTAGAAATATGTATATGCACTATAGTATGCAATACGTATTCCTCACTCAAGTTTGAAGTTAAACTAGCATTATTAGCACTGAGCATATACATTGATGTAAGGTTATTTACAAAATGCAATTTTAATATTTTCTCAAGCTTGAAGTCATTAAGTACTGAAATTACATAATCATAAGATGGATTGTGTTGCTTATGTATGTTGATCTTATGCAAAACATCACCAAGCTGCAGTGTTTTACATAGTGTAAATTTATTGTGCTACTCACGACAAATTCATTGTGAACCGAATGACTATACTACGTTAGCTGCAAGTATTTGTATACCTTGTACAGTTCCTAAACAGAGCATTCTTCTACGGGACGACATTCTGAAATAAATTAATTTTAAAAAAAAATCCAAGCAGCTTAAGGTAAAGAAACATTTAATACTTTTTCTCTCAGAAATATACAAATGTGAGATAAAACACTTCTTCCATTAAGCTCTTTAATTACGCCTACATAGCTTCAAACAGTAATGTTGTCAGTCCTGTATACCGCAGATTTGATGGAAGCATCAGTTCTTTCCTCTGCTGCAGGTGTTGTTGAAATGGTTGTTCAGACAACACTAGTTTTCTTATATTTTATATGAATTGTGATATAATAAATTAATATGGTTGCTACTGTAGGCATACGTATGTGTTTCAAACATGGTTTACTTCAAGTGATGCTTTATTTATAAACTATAATCAATGTCACAACACTTACATCTTACGAGCACCTACACTCATAAATGGATCAGTTGGAAGTTAAAAATTGTTGAGTTGGCAATGGCATATAATTTGTATGTATTGTTTAGTGTGTTGAAGTTGGTACTAGGGTTGCAAAATTGAAGAGTGTTTGAAACAATTAAGGTCAGTTGACCATCGGCTGTTAGAATGAAATGTACTGTTGTCTTAAGTGCCAAAAATATAAAGTTGCAAATTCACTAGTTGCTTATAGTTTTTTTTTACTGCATCACACTTAACAAAAATAAATAAATAAATAAAACATGCCCAGCTGACTGCCAAACTGACCATTGTACTCAAATAAATATTTTCTCGTAAACAAGTTATTTACGCAACGGCAGTCAGAACTATCAAAAATGATTAATGTTACATGAGAAAGTCAGACACACTTTCCCACCACATTTAACTTAAGTTACATTTCTACATGGATTAGCAGTCATGCATAGAATTTAATTGAATCAGTGCCGAAGCATGGTTGTGTTCCAAGACAAGCTACAGTAGATGAGACAATAAACTTCTAGCACGTACCAATAATGTGCCTGCTGGTCACGTCCAATAAGGGATGTGTTGTGGAGCCCGCGGTATATTACTGCAGAATTCATTCTTTGCTGCTGAAAATATACCTGCCCCTACCAGTCTAATGTTCACAGATAACTCAGGGTTATGTGTAGTCATTGTTTATCAGCGCATTCCTTGGAACATTCCAGTATTCACCTCTGGGTAGATATAAAGTTTAGTTATTCATGCAAAAATCCTGTAAAAAAGGCAAAAATCAAATATTTAACACATCACTAAAATATAATAGGATGTGGTTAAGTTAGGTTAGTATGTTCCTTGTTACTTACTAACCTATTATTTTTGCAGGATATTTGCACAAGTAGTTGAACTTGATACTTACCCAACTCCGGTTTCAATTGTGTTCTGCCCTCATCAGATACACATAAACCAAAAACATATAATTTTATACATTTATGGAGTATATGCCAGAACAGTACAGTAGTAGATAGAATCCTAAAGCCAACTGAAGAGTTGAAATAAAATTACTAACATTGGTAGTAGGTACAGTGAGCCAGGGTTACTTTGGGGCGTTTCGAAAATAGTACTTTCCCACATCTAGCAGTCCTGAGTAATGAAATTTACTAACGAAAATTTACAAATAACAGTTAATGTAATATCTGCTCACAAGCTGACACACACAAGAAATATGATTGTGTGAAAATGACAGTAATTAATATTTCTCGTTAAAATAAACCTAAGAAACACGTTACAACCTACGGTACTTTTACATACCATAAGGTCAGAAGGGAAAATGAAACTCTCATGCTCCAACACATCTTCATTTCTATTGACAAACATGCAACTTTCGTTTCGTACATCTTTCTTCCTTTCCAACATCGTAAGTTATGAACGGTTTTAACACATTTGACAGCAGATTTCTTTAATTAAACAACTTCCATATTCGCGCCAATATGTGAACATTGTTGCCAACGATCATAATATGAAAACTTCACGCTGTTACCAAAATGTCTCATTTGGCCACTGAAATCCCCCCCTCACCAAACGTGGCAATGAGGAAAAATAGGCCGTGAGAAAAGAATTTTTCACCGAAGAGGTTGCAATCACGGCCATGGAGGATCGTGGTTGCTATGCTAGTTTTGTCCAGCGAGGATTAATTTTTTGCTACGTTATTTACAAGGCGCTTATCAAATGTAAGAAACTTGTACAATACCGGTATTTCTAATTTCTAATGTACAAAACTAACACGATTGCAATTTTGATGCTGTATATTTTGTGTTTTGCAAAGTTTAAAGTTGAATAAACGGTATGATGAAAATAATAAGAATACGTCGTCGATTTCCTACAGTTAAATGCTTTCAAGCGAAACTTCTCATTTTTCTTCCGAGAACAGAAATGTCTTTCTTTCGTGGGAAATTTCCCAGTCATCATCGATATTATGCACTTCTGTTCCTAGTTGGTCATTACAAAAAATAATAGTGCCTTTGTAGCATTAGCTATATCAAGCTCTGTATGGAAGTACAGTTCTGCTTGTTTTTTGTCATCCAAAAATTCTAAACCATATTTACCATACGGAAAATGAGAATTCTGGTGATAACACCAGGAATGTTCAGCACCTGAGCGTGATCGGGCCGTGGTTGGCTCAGTTGCTACGGCACTCGCCCCTCACCAAGGCGATCAGGGTTCCATTCCCAGAGGATTCAGGTCTCTGAATTTTCGTTATGTGGGAATCGTGCCAGACGATGTCTCCAGACGGCGGGACGTCTCGGGGATATACCGCTTGCCCTGTCTTCTCCATTCTGACGCGTCTTTATTGTAGTCATACTCTGGGTAAACTGCTGCCGATTATTCATATGCCCCCGGAGGCCGTGCTGTTAATACAGTCCCTGGCCATAAACAAGACCTGTAGGAATTTCGGGGTTGACAAGGTTTCTCTCTGCATTCTGTTAGAACATGCTTTACAGAAGTAAAAAATCTTGGGTTGACTTTTGTGAAGTGGTAAAAATTTTTTATATGGTGCCATATTAAGTTTAGGTATTTATGAGAAGTGTGAATCAAGTAAAAACATTTCAGGTTTTTTTTACTTGGCGTTACGTTACAAATTATTTTATTCCTGGAAAATAAATTATATTTTTCACAAAAAAAATCTTACTTTGTAAATTACATGATGGAACTTTACAGTTAATGTAATTTAATGTAAGCATTTATATAATGGCTTGCATGAAAAAATAATTGTGACTGGCATACATTTTCAGCAGTTCATAATAACACTTGTGAAGGTTTATTTTTCATAACGGTTACATGTTTATGTATGTTTCAGATTGATATGTAACAACTGAGGTGCGACACACATTGCAGATATTCTTGGGGTAAAGTTATTCAATAATGCACATACTGTTAAAGAAACGGATGTTACAAAGTGTATTATATACTAAAAATCAAGTAAACCGGAGCCAGAGTAACTTCTCCAATTGAGGGAAGACAGAAAATATATTCAGCAGCAAAAATCCGCTGTGACATAGTTCTACAATGAATTAAATCAATTGCTCGAGATGTAGAATATGTGTACAGTATTATTGTACGAATATATGACTGCTATAAGACATACACATTAAAGAAAACTATAGAAATTCTGAATAATCGTGCTAGTAATTATATATTGGAAGAGGACGAATCTCAAGATTTCCTACAAGATACTTTACCACCCAAAACAATGAGAGCCCGATGTATCTTCTAGAACTCCGCCTTCCTCAAGAGTTGAAACAAGTGAGGTGGTTTGCATTGTGTGCGGATGCAAGACTCATAACCACATAAAAGAGAAATATCGCATTAGTGAAACAACAAGAGCATTGACTTTTCTCAAAGCAGCCTTTTATTTCAAAGATTATGTTTACACGAGGACCTGGACCTCGAAGATGAGTCAGCTGTGTTTGGGGCCGACTTATATTATCATGAGTTATGTATTGAAACTCACCTACAAAAATACAAGAAACAAAGCTCGAAAGATGAAAATGAAAAAGGAACATTATCAGCTAAGGCGAAAGCTATGAAAAATATGAAACCTCTTATTCAAAGTTTATTGGACAACGACCATGGGGGCGATTAAATATTGCTTTTGAGAGGTGCAGCGCAAAATTTGCACTTGCGCTGCATTGCTTTGGTATTAAATATACAAATACGCAGGTGCAAGTGGTCACGTGATGGCGCAATGTGCCTGAAAATCTGCAACTAGCAAATGGCTCGACGCAAGTATATCTGCGCCCTTCGCGCATGCGCATTGGACAATTTTCGGGTGTATTAAAGTGAATTAACATAAAAGTTGGATATCTTTATCTGTATCCAGTGTTCTATGAACATTAATTATTTACGTTTTCGTGTACACATTTCAGCTTTTAATAGTTACGAAGTACAGTAGAAGTACGAAACTGAAATAGTTTTTACTAAGGAAGCAATTAAAAATGGGCAACGAATTATCCTTTCCCCGGAATGTATTTTGAGGGTATTTTTACGTGGCACGCGACGAGAAAATAGAGTTGGTTTGTGACGAGGTTATTTGTAACCTTAAAAACTTTGCTTAAAACTTTTATGCAAATGATAATGCAAATAAATAGCGAACATGTTTTGCAAGTACCTGTTTAGCTAATTGCTTAGAACAGTGACATTACCTCTCTATTTTACTTGCTTGGCTGGGGTGTTTCAACATCACATCTTTCTTGCCGACTTGTTTCCACATACGTGCTTTATATTTAAGAGTGATTCTGTTGGGATTCTCTTTATTTCATAAAACGGGAGGGCTACCTCGCCACAGACTGCCCACAAACCGGGCTAGTCATAGTCACTTGCCGGACCTGCGACCGAAGATACCACCTTTCCTTTCTCGGGTGGGAAGACACCCCACTCGATGTCACAGGGCTCTCATTCCATTGTGAGATCTGCCAGGTGCAAACCTCACAATCCACCAAATTTCAAGTTCACTCACCACCCCGGTCCTTCCAGGGGCAAGAACATGAAGACCCTCAACTTATACTCAGCCAGTGGGAAAAAGCATTTCAGGCACAAGGGCTACACCCTGCTGGATGGCTACATGCTGTTAGCCCCCTGATCCAAGGAGAAGCAGAAAAATGATGGCACACATACGAGGGATTATTTGATTCATGGGAAGAATTCAAGGAGGGGCTGTTAAGACAGTTTGGTAACCAGTCTTGCATCGCCCAGCTAACCGTACGACTATATGGAGTGAAACAAACAGATTGTGAAGACGTGCAAACCTTTCTGTTGCGGAAACAGAAGCTGTTCCAGCGCTTGTACCCTGGCCAAGATATTGGTCCCTTCCTTGCGACACTTACAGAACTGCTACTCCCAAGCCTCCGGCCATTCCTGAGGAACCCAAGACCTTACCAAATGCAAGATTTAGTGACCAGAGCCATCGAAGTACAAATGGATTTCCAGCAGACTCAGGCTTACAACATAGCAAGTACAGTGCAGCCAAGCACCAAGAAACGAGTTCCTGACCAGACAACGCCCAAATGCTGGCATTGCCCAGGTTACCACTTACATAAGGATTGCAAAGTGGCACAGCAGCGATTGTATCCTCAACTATGGAACAATACATGTCAACAGGCAAGAGAAAGGGAGTCCTCTAATACTCACCTGCCTAACAGACAAGAGGTACACCAACCCAAGTCTGACCGAAGCTTGACTGACACGAACATTGACCAGTTAACCAGCATACAGCATGATGAGTCAAAATCGCTTCCACGAATCCCAGTCTATGTTGGTCTCAACAAGGCAGCAGCCCTGATAGATACTGCGGCAACCACCAGCTTTGTAAAATCCCAATTGGCCAATACATCAGAAACTACCATAGACCCCTTGTTACACAAAGCCAAACTGGCTCAAGAAGGTGCCACCATCGCTCTTCGAGGACAAGCAAAATTAAAATTCCTTATAGGAGAAGAACCTCAAGAAGCAGAATGCTTGGTAGCTGATGAGCTTGTAGAAGACCTCATCCTTGGGCAAGACTGGCTTGAACAACAACAAGCTGTAATTGATTTTAAAGCCAGAGAGT
>PNEQ01014063.1:0-15632 GCA_003012365.1 Medauroidea extradentata
CACAGTTTGTAGATGACGTTGTTCAGGCTCTATACCGCTGAATGGAACTGCTTTACCGATATTTCAGCTGCTGAAGACGTGTTGCTGGACCCACAACGATGTCACCTCGTCAGATACATGTAACGGGCTTCCTTCCTTCTCTCGGGACTGACATTTCCCGAACTCCGGCTGCTGCAGTTAAATCTTCAACGAGCCGATTCAAATGCTCGTCCGGCCATTTTAAACCACGGAAAAACCTTCTTTTCTTTTTGATCGCTGTCCATAGACTACAGCCCTATGACAAACCACACTGCGATCAATCTAAATGTTTTTCTCTCTGCCCTATTCCGCCGTAACCCACTCTATTAAAACTGAGAGTAATTATGTTTACATTATACTTAACACAATATACATTACAACAGCATAATAAATACACTTAAATCTTACTACCTTAAAATAACATGCCAGTGTGTTACCGCGTTACTAAAATTACTAATATGTGCATAAATGTCTTAACGTCCCCGACATGGACTCTCATTTACATTCTGTAATCTCCACGAGATATCGTGGTATGTTACAATGTCCAACCTAATATTGTAGGACAGTTTTATTATTATTATTACTATTATTTATATGTATCACTAAAATAGTTTGCATAATCATACATAGTCTGTATGTACCATGTTACTTACAAACTTCTTGGATCTATGTTGGTGCAAATATCTGTATTTGGCTTTGTATTAGGCCTATTGTATACATTATTGTGTATTGTACTTCACTAGTACAATCACGCATTTGTCTGTAAATGTTTATGTGTATACTTCACCACCTACATTGTCCTTCATCTATTTGATGCTATTTGTATTTTTCTTGCGTTATTTGTATTACTGTGTATCTTGTACTGTGCTTGACAAGTACAGTAATGCATAACTTATTCTGTATCTGTAAATGTATATACTTAATTACTCTCGTTCATGTTTTTGCATCTATGTTGATACTAATATTAACATTTTGCTTATTCTATCTGCAGTATTGTGTATCCGTTCTTGTATTATGTTTGACTCATGTCTTGCATCTATTGATGTAGATGTTTGTATTTTGCTTGTTGCGTTATCTACATTATTGTGTATCTTATTCTGTACTTTGCTTGACAGGTTCCATAATATGTTTATGAATTAAGTCAACAATATACGTATGTTTTGATGCAGTACTTTTCTGATTCAAGTTCGTTAATTTAAACGACCTATATTGTTCTTTAGAATTACGTCACTACAAAAAAATGTTTGCTCAGAAAGTTGGCAAAATCTATTGTTTAGGATCGCTGTTTTCTATTTTTTGCTTTTTTTTATGCTTCGAAAAAGCCTACAACTGTAAGCTGATATTTTCAGCTATGAATTATGTAACATGATCTCTTAACGTGTTAGTGTGTTGCTTGCATTGTATTTTGAATGATTGTTTTTATGTGTGTTCTTGTTTCGGTCGTGTATGGCATTTTTCTTCATATTTTACCTCATGCTGAAGTAATTTACAGCGAATTTCTATTTCATACAGTAATTAAAGCTGAAGACGTCAGTGCCGTGTGCCCTACAATCCAACCTTCAGACTAACTCACTCTGTCAAAGGAACATCATTGTTCTAACGTATACCTCGCAGAGGTGCGAAGATTATATGAGAAAATGACTGCTGCAACGCGAGGAACACACATTGGTTTTTGTAAGCGAATTACAAATAATTAGTGGCCTCACCTGCGAGGCTTCCTGGAGTGATGAGATTTATGACTGCGTGAAACAGTATTAAACAGTATTTAATCCTTCAGCGTAGTTATTTAATACCGCTATTACAGACCGTATAATGCCCAGTCGCGAGGCATAACTCAAGTTTTATGGTACTTAAAATATAATGTTGGTTGTAATTAGTATGGACGTTTGGCAAACGACAGGCGTTAAAAAAAACCCAGCATCAAGCATCATTAATAAAAAAACAGCAAAAGTTTCTCGTGTAGTTATAGTGTAAAGGCCGCTTTTTTTACTTACGCGGATTAACTGGTTGACTATACTTTCCTGACTGCCAGGAGAGAAAGCGGTAGTAAATTTATAAAAAATATCAGTCAGTTTGTTTTTGTTAGCATATGTGCAGAAGAACACGAAAACAACAATCATTCGCAAAAAGTAATGTACACTCTAAAAAGTAGTTAGTAAATTTGCCACACGTTTGTATAGGAGCGCTAAGAAAGTAGGTATGGTAGAATTGTTTCCCAGACATCCATGGTAGCACCCCTTCACATTTATTTTATAAAACAGTCCAATGTATACTGAAGTTACCAGATTGTATTGTAGCAACTGTAAATTTTGCATATTTACAAGACGAAACCTATAGTGTTTAGGTTAATTACTTTCTAAATATTTTAGGATTTTTTTTACAGTGAACTCGTAACGGTTTGTAATAACTTGAATATGTATGACGCGCGGAATTTAGGTTTTGATAGTCGCATGTATTCGGGCGTTGGATGTTTTCATGCTTTTCAATATGGGCTCCGAAAAATGTAGCGAAAACGACAATTGCGAAATACTTGTACAGCGGCTACGTCGAGGGATGGACTGAATGGGAATGTGGGGCGCCCGACACATGGGCTTCGGCGATCATAGGTGGGCTTGGCCTACACAACTTGCACTCACAGAGCTCCAATCAAAAATTAATAGAAGTAGTAACTGGCGATAAGCTATATTGATAATCAACGCTTCCAAACAAAATACGGAAATTTTCTTAAGGTACACTGCAACACAAAATAATATTAAAAAATAATTCACTCGCTCGTAATTGTTCGCGGAGTGTAAAATTTAACGTTATTTTTAGATATTAAATGTTAGAAATAAACATTGACAAGTTTCCTTATGTGGCAGTACTCTTCCGAAAGTTTCAGCTAGAATAATATTTGCTTGAAATAATTATAATTTAAAATTATTCCTGTTGGTACCGAATGAAGTAGGCGCAACGGTAAAACGCTGGACTGACATTCGGAAGGACCAGGGTTTCGATAGTTTTTTGAATTCACTCCAGGCGAATGCTAGAAAGCTTCCTTAAGGCGACCGTCTGGGTGGGTATTTTGCGCGCTCGAGCTTTAAGAGTTCGGAAGTGATAAGGACGACACAGCAACCGCATGACTAGGCGCAGGTCGTTGTATTGGTGTGCAGTCTTCTCGAAGACAACTAACATCTACGAGACACTCGGAGCTGACCCTATCATTTTATGAAGTAACATCAAAGACAAAGGTATATTTTCAAGTCTATATACTTGAAAAGATTCTGCACAGATATATTCATACCTAATACGGAGTACAAAAGCACCCATTTTCATCATTTTCACCTGCTATAAAATATGTTTTAATGAGTACTGGTGAACTTGGAATGGGTATACACACGTGAAATATACTTTGATTGTTATTTCTAAACATACGTCACTCACGTTCAGAAGTTTTCGGATAATCTTATAACTGCCGTCTGTACATCGGCGGCTTACGTTCGATTAAATATCGCTTTTTATGGGCTCAACACAAAATTTGCACTTGAGTTGCGTCTGGTTGCGAAGAATTGGAATTAATACACATTCAATAGAAGACCCATTTAACTTGAGCTGCGCTGCGTTGCAAATATCACCACCTGGCCCATATTAACACAGGCTATTGTTGTTTCCTCTTAAGTTTCCTGATCGTGGGGCCGATTAAATATCACTACCTGCAATTTGCACCTATGTAGGGCAGCGCAAGCACAGAGCAAGTAAAATGAGTCTATTGTTGCTGTGTGTGAGTATTTAATTCCAATGCAGCTCAGCCAGACTCAACGCAGGTGCAAATTTGGCTTTTCACCCGTAAAAGTGATATTTAATCGCCCCTCCTCCTTTTGGATAAAGTTATCTGTTGCCGCTTCTGAGGATCCCGCTATTACTCCTCATTAAGGACGTTGGACCCGTAAAAATTCAAAATTTTATATTTGTGCCAAACACTGTTCAAGTTTTACACGTAAGATAACATGTCATTTCCTCAAATAAAAAAAATTAGGTGCCATAGTTTTAGCATAATCGCCTATCAAAGTCACAAAATTGGAGTTACGGTGTAGACAAAATAATGAAAAATAATTAACTTGCAGAAACAAGATAATTCATATTGATACTTAATGATGAGAGCTACTTCAAGACACTTTCGTAAACACAAAGCGATACAATTTTTTAATTTTTACAAATTGATGATTGCATCACTTTGACTTTTGGCTACTACTGAAATTTTTAAAACTAACTTTTGTCAAACATGTCATAAAATCCATTGGTACACTGTCTTTCAGTCCCTGTAATTTTGAATTCATTAGTTAATTACTTTCTTTGATTTTGGCTACACCACAATAGCAATTTTGTGATTTTGATGAGTGATTATGCAAAAACTATGGGGCCTAATTTTTATTTATTTGGGGAAATGGCGTGTTATTTGATGTACTGAAGTTGAACAGTGTTTGGCACAAATAAAAAAAAGTAAATTGTACGGATCCAACGCCCTTAAATCTCTGTGGCTATAAGTTTGGTAGGGAGCATTTTTAAATTATCATCAACAGCGAAGTCATGAGAGACAGAACCATTGACTCGGGCAGACAGGTAACCAGGACTGAATCGGCCATTGTCTTCAGCAAGGAACTACTATTCCATCATTTGCCTGGAATGATTTTAGAAATAAAAGGAGAAGCAAAACGAGGATATTCGGACAGGAATTGCAAGTTAACAATTTTAACAGCATTAATACATAGAAAAGAAGTTTTAAACTACACATGGTTACTATTAGGGTGGCTACAGTTGTCATGTGCTTGAAATTACGTATCTTGACAACAATACTGATAGCTGCAACTGCATTCATCGAGCATTAGCGAGGAGTTTAGAAGTTCAAACACTTTCAGAATGCCCACGTGTTTTATGTCAGATCATAATAAATGAAGTAGTGAATGTTAATAAAATATTTACGTCATGTCCTGAGATAAATATATTGCTGATTTTACCTTTCAGTTGTTGCCTAGAGCGAAAATAAGTTTAGGAACGCAATTAATCATTTTTGTGACAAAATTATTGTAGATGTATTGTACAGTCTCCACGGGAAAATCATTTCAAATTTTGTTTTATGTACTGTACATTAAGACAATGGCATTACTAGTATCCAGCTCATGGGGTGTAGTCAACAATTTCTCTAGAACCCTAACACGGAGAGGGTTCGGGGGTCCTGCTCTGGAAAAATGTAGATTTTTAGGTGCCAAACGGTGCTATTTAAAAAGTTTTCGAACCAAAAAAATGTATGTACCACTACAAGAAATTGAAATAGTTTTAAGGGTAAATGGTGCTTTAGAATTTCGGAGGTGGGGGAGTGGAATACATTATATCTGAATAACAAAAATAGAGAAGCATAGTTTTTAATATATTTTCGTTTCGTAGCTAGAAATATCGAACGCACGTTTAGTAGTAGCCTTAAAAAACCAACACACTACAACGCAGTTCATGCAAGAGCTGTAGGCGGCCGCCTACCTCACCCTTCAAATACGTTGCAATGTGTTCGTAAACAGGTTTTTCCTACGAAAATATTCCACGTGTGCCCACTGAGCCAACGTATGAAAAGAACACAAACTTCAGACAAGGTCGGAACTTCATTGTTAAGACGCCACGCTCATTAAAAACTCTGTTTCTAATCCCTCCAACATGGCTAAAAACGGCCTTTTCAGACTTCAGTACTTCAAAATGTACTTACCGGATGTATGTGAAACTCAGATTGCGACCTGCACTGAACTTAGCTACAGACTTTCCAACAGTAAAATTATATGGTCACCGCTTAATGTCCCATAGTAAAAACCGTTCGGCGGAAACCTTGCACGCTACTTCAGAGCTTTGCTCGTTGAAGCGACGCGGTATTTGATGCGCGCTTCAAGGTCGACCTTACTGCTCCGTCGCTTTTGAGCTTCTCACGTCTCTTTGAAGTATAACCAGTTCATGGCATACTTTACAACACGCATGAGCAAAATAACTTCAAGACTCTGGTAAACGATTAACTTAGTACAGGTTAGTAAGAAAATGTGTTTTCTTGAGGGAGAGTTTGTCACAGGGGAAAATTCTGCCGCTAGTTTCGTCACAATCGCTAACAAGTATAACGAACTACGAGACCGTAGTACAAATTATTTGAACTAGGAATGGCGAAGAAGGAAGTTATTTAATTTAACTTTAAAGTGGAAAACAAACCCATCTTGGTTTTCAAATTATCACCGTCATGAAACTTTATATTCACGAAAGCTCTGTGATTGGTCAGTTTACACAGATGCCAGCGCTTAAGCGGCAGAAATATTCTATTGGCAAACTTTAAGACTGATCTTCCCAACCTGTAGACGTAACCTTAGCTGTACTTAGGCAGTAACCTCGTTATTATGTACGCTCAATATTTGCGACTCTAGATACTGCTTACTTCTTATGTCTCCTTCATATTTCTTAAATTTTTAACTGTGTAAACCCCTTTAGCGTGCCGAGGACAAAATACCAGCTTCAGATGTTCCAACAGTAACCCGAGTAGGCCTACAGTTTTCAAACGTCCATTAAGTCACAAAGTTGATTTCTCAACCTATTTGTGGTTAACTGCTCCGAAGTAACTCACAATAAATACTCAATATTTTTTTAGTTTGTAATAAACATTTGCAAACTATCCAACAATTTCATGTTAGGGTCACCGCTTAAAGTCTCAAATGAAAAATACTACGACAAATAATCTGGCACGTCAGTTTAGCACAGACTATATAGTAATACAGACGTGAAATTATGTGGCGGCTCATTTGATGAGAACGAACCTCGCCGCTTATTGGCTGCCCGAGTTTGTTAATACAAGCTCCGTGTCTGGTTGGTTTCTGCATGTTACAACAGATTTCCTATTGGCCTAGCTGCCGGCTAGCGTTTCAGCCATCTTACGCTAATTGGCTGTAGGCGATTTCGCCATGTTGCTGGCCAGGGAAGCAACTTTGCTTGCGTGTGTGACTGAGTTCGCTGTCCTACCGGCTATTTCACTTCTGTATTCCTAAATATGCTGTGGATTTGGCGCGTTGCGAACAGAGGCGATGTGTTTCTCGCCGAGCGTGGTATGCTGCTTCTTATCGCTCTGCTGTCTCCACTCGGTCAAACACGGACGTTAGACTCCGGTACACAATCTTCTTTAGGGGTAGAGAAGGTAGACGTGGTGGTCTGCCGCCATGTTTCCACCAGGACGTCAGGATGATTCTAAGTTCTGATCTACCTTGCCCGCTCTTCGTAACAGCTTCTACAACTAACCTACCCAGGTCAACGCAAGGAGAGAACTACGGGCAATAATTATACATTAATTGGACTCTTTTTAAATTACTTTAGCCAAATTATTAGACAGTACGAAACTTCGCGTGTAACCGTTATTGTAACTTAAGGGTACAATTTAATAATAATATTTATTTTACGTATTAATAACCAGACTCTAATTTAAGTAGCAGAACGGAATTATTTAAATGCTGCTGAATCGTTAATTAAGTGTTATAAAAGTAGTTATTTTTAATCCGCGACATTTTACACACGCGGAAATCGTGAACGCGCCCGCCGGGTAGCGACTCGTTCAAACCCTACACCACAGTTACAACCACTCCGATGCGATTTGAGTGCCTCAATTATTGTCCACACAAAAATTTCACGTTGGCTTCCCATAATCCGTTGGCGTTCAATGTCAACAGTATTACTGCACTTCCTTCGTAGACGCAGCGAGGTAATCCTATAGGTACGATCAACGAATCATCGCTAGAGCCACGATTATGTCGTGCAATCATCTGGCCGCAGTGGCAGGCCTGTACGCGCACTGGCCACAGTCAGTCAATACAGCCAGTGATATTTGGTGAAAACAATTTGTACCAACGTGCCTTACGAGCACAGCCGCAGCTCTGCTTCGTCAGTGATTAGGTGTTTTAAACCCTTATTGCCCTGGGGTTCTATCCGCAAATCACGGGCGTGTGGCGTCGCTGTAACCTTATCCTCATTGGCGGAGTCGAATAGTAACGGCTCTGCACAACGCACGTGCTGCCAATAGCCATAATATATATAGCTACGGCTAGGAAACATTGGCGAGTTCAATGATCTGCATGCTAGAGTCCAATGTCCTATGCGTACTCAAGTCCCGTCCATTCGTTCATTGTCTGCTGTCTGAATGAGTAGCAGGTAATGGACAAACAGTAAGGCTTCGATATACACAGGATAAAGGATTCTAGCATGTTGGACGTTGAACTCGCGAAATATTCTTAGCACTATATATGAATACCTCGGGTGTAAATAATGATAACTTTCTTTCATGTAGTTTTCAGCTTGCGTGTAGTAAAGAATGTTAAATATGGACAAAAGCATCACATAAATTTATTATTTATTATGTTGTTTTAAAACAAACTGCCTACATATTATGTAAATTATTATTTCTTTTAAATTTATGGTTAGAGTTAGTTTACATCGACTATCTTACAATGTGAATTATAATTATTTACTTCCAAGGTCTTCATATATCGCTGCAGGTGCACACGTAAGGGCCACAGAAAATTTAGGAATTCAGAAGTGAATTAGCCGGTCGGATGGGAAACCCAGTCATACACGCTAGAAAAATGGCTTTGCTGGCCAGCAAGATGGCGGAAAAACTACTTCCAACCAGCGTAAGGCAGCTGTCCTGCTAGGCCAATATGAAACCTGTCGTAACACGCAGGAATCAAACACACACGGCGCTGGTATGTACAGCCTCGGGCAGCCAATAAGCACAGTAAGTTCGTATCAAACGAGCCGCCAAGCCATTGCATGTCTGTATTACTATATGGTCTGTGGTAAGGCACTGAAATATGTTGGTGTTCAATTGTTTTCACCAGAAATCATTAGCTCTATTGATAGTCCATTGCCATGTCATAGTGCACGCGGTTAGCACGTAATACCGACATAAATTAATTCGTTATTTATTACTGGCTTATATTAGTCAAAGGTGTTTCTAAACCACAGTCCACCAATCACGGAAGTGACACTGAAGAATAGACTACGATCTTGTTGTTCAACCTAACCTATCGTGAATATACAGACACGATTATCTCGCGTATTGCTTGTAGGTCAGGTTGAACGCCAATAACGTACACTCCCTTGCCCCTTCTACCATTAGACGACAGCTGTTTTAACTTACATTTCATAACTGCAAGTCAGTGATAAATAAGGAAACAAGTCGTGGAGATAACAAGTACTACCAACATGCACAGTTATAAGCCAATATATATTCGACTTCGGACAGTGCGTGTATAGGACTGTGAAGTCTAGGCTGCTGTCAGAGTAATACGCGAAATACTCGTCCCTCTAGTAATCGGACCTCTAATGATAACACGAGAACAACGTTACTGCAGGACACTAAAAAATGGAGAACCTTATTTTATCCAATTTTTGCGGGAAAAATTAAATAAAACTAAAACTCATGTCGCTGAAACACATGTAAGAACAGATTTTACTTAATTATAATGGTTTTTAGGGATGGAATAAGTTTTCAGGAAAGCAACATATTTTATGTTATAAATAGGTTAATCTTTATTTCAATGTGAAAAAATGTCTTCTGAAGCACTACAGTGAACAGTTTCAAGCGAGAACATCCATCACACTTGTTCAACCACACTTTAAAAAAATCAAACACAGTTAAACTAATGTTATTACGATACGTACAAGGTATGCATTCTAAGATTTTCAGATAGATATATGCAGTGATAACGTGAATTTTTTACGTAAATGTTATTTTATATATATATAAACTCACACATTTATACATATATATAATACACACATGCGGAAAAGCTCGCTGAGTTTATGAATTAATTCCTTGCTCTTAAGTGTCTACTGATATTGCAGTAATAATTTATGTAATCTTAAATGAGAACATATATCAAACATCTGTCTGGCAGTTATATTTCAAATGGTTTTTGCCATGGTAGATAATTTATTAAAGCAATAAATTGTATGGTTTCCACTAATAAGTTAACTGACAAAAAATATCGTTAATCACATAATTAGCTAAAGCCATAGTATTTACCGCCTTGAGACAAATAAGCCAACATGGAGAAGACGATTATAAACAAAACTGGCGAACAGATTTTTTATATCTGCTCTGTTCAGACGTAAAAAATAAATTAGCTAAAAAAGTAGAAACAATAGAGCATGGCCTTAACCTTCTTTTTAATTTTATTTCGTAAGACTTTAAAACCAAAACCAGTGGGCTTATTATGTACCACCGCCGCAAAGTTGCTTCGTGCGCAAACCCTGCTAACGTCGAGTTTGCTTCGAAAGCGATTATGTACAACCAAGCTGCGTTCGCGCTCGCGAGCTCGGACGCAAAGACGAAGAAGAAAACTGACGCAACTTTGCATCACTCGTCTAAAGAATTAATTAAACAATGTCTTTAATAAAATCATGACCGTAGAATGATTTTGCAATACCCAAAACTGTTTAAAATAGCCTTACTTTGTCGAAATTCACTTCTGTAACAAGCTTGTATGTTCTGAAATGACAGAGGCGGAACCATAACCTATTTCTGTAGTTTTTGTTTTCATCAAAGGCTAATGAATGGATAACCCCACGCACAGCTGCAGTATTTATTTTTTGGTTATGTGTTTTATGTAAGAGAGAGTAGCAAAACAGTGTATACTTGTGAAAAGTAGGCAAATACTGGGTGCAACCCATTTGCAATGAACAGTATCAATTTTCAAATGCTACTTCACATCAGCAGAGGGTAGTGATTTTTGTCACAAATTATCGGTATTAGATGTTAGCTGGGAGTTTTTAAAGTAAAAGAATTCTTTAGAAAAGCGTCGGTGTTACGTAATAGGCAGAAACAACTTTTTATATTTTAATGAATTGATATTTCGTAGGCCTACCTCTTTTGAACCCTGCAAAAGGCCACATGATTGCTATGTCCGTGTATTTTGTAGGTTATGTATCTGTAATAAGCCTACATGAAAGTAATCACCGATATTAACAGAACTACAGTAAGCCTACAATAATATCATATTCCAGTCTATAAGATGTGCGCTATTTTTATTTTACAGTATTTTCTCTCGTGTAAAATTGTTTGCAAGAACCTATTCTGTGAAATATATTAGTTGTGTTCCATATTTATCTACATGTTAGATAATACATGTTGCTCATTTCAAATTACTATCAACACAGCAAAATGGCTTCAATGCTGTAATATGCAGCGGCGGAGTGGGATATGTATGTTGCAGCTGAGGTGCAGGAACTGGCGAAGGTACAAAGAAGGGCATCGAGATGGGTGAAGGGTAGGTCCTAGGTAGAGAAGGGAAGGGCAGGTTGGAAGGAGTAAGGTAGTTAATTGGAAGGCCATCTGTATTGAAGGAAATGAGATGGAGTGAAGGACAGGGGGAGAGTTAAAACCTTGGTTAGAACTGTAGGCCTATAGTGGGGATTGGGAGTGTTTCATTGCCAGCTAAGGGAGAGTATAGTGGAAGAGGAAACACCAGTGAGAAGATTCAAAGGGCGTAGTGGAGAACGGAGCGGTGGAGACAGTCTATGCTCGTGACGTCGCGTCGGTCGTATTTTGTAAGATCATTTGGAAACTTGTGTAGGGAGTTGGAAGGTGTAGGAAGGGTAGGACAGGTTGGTGTAGATGGGCAGGAAAGAGTCATCTCACCACAGGGTGACAGCTAAATTGCCAGTTTATTACGCACAGGGTGAGGGGCGTTACCTTGAAAACACTTGTGTGCTTAATTATTCTGCCTTTTACTGTATATGGTAGGAAATTAAGTTTTCTGTACGACTTGATATAGGACAATTGCCAGTACATCAAATTTCAAAGTAAGTAAACTACAATTTTCTTTACGTACGACTCATTTTCATCACTGTAGAAATATTTTCTATTAATAAACTTTACCTGTAAAACCAATAGTTTAGTCCCTACACGATGAGTAACTACTCTTGATATTTACCCAATACTTGCTATTTATATTTCGCTATCACTACTGCAACTAGCTGCATGACGGACAAAATATTAATGAAATCTACCAGTAGACCTCTGTTAAATACATGTTTGATACGAGTTCATTTCTTACTAAATTCCACTGATTTGCCGTGTTCGCAACACTAAAAAAGCTTTAATAACTACGCTTAAGTATTCCATTTCTATCACAATTTTATATGTTATCAAATTGACATAACACAAGTAAACTCTCCTGCGAGTCATATTCGGCTGCATCGATGGCTAATCGTAGCAAACAGAATGAAATGCATGAAACATATTCCGTTTAATAAAACCTTTAATTAATGCAGGCATATAATAACGAGCATTTAATCGCCTACACGAAATATTCAACTTATACGTATTTTGGAAATACGTTTTTCTGCTTTGCTCGTGTTTACATTTACAATCAGCTGATTCTGCCACAGAATAAATGTGCACCATAGAATAAGCAGTGTTAGATATAGACATTCGGAAGAAAATCAGAGGCGCAAACATACAAAACGTAAAAGTTTTCTTGTTTTCGCAGTAAAAATGGAAATTTATTGTAAAACAGGATAGCCAACTGCTCTTTACCGTCGAAGCAAAACTTCTGACGTCACTTCCTTTGACGAAAAGCTTTGCGCTGAAGGAAAATATAACGTCTGAAGCAAATACTGTCGTACATAATCGCTCGATGAAAGTGAAACGCTATTTCGGAAGTGAACGGAAAGCAAATTGCTTCGTTAGTTGACTTCGCGTCGGTGGTATACATAATAAGCCCGCAGGGACATAAACTGGCTCAGTAGTACACGGGAAGTGCCTAATACGTATTTCTTCATTCTCCTAAGTTGATTCAGTTATGTGAGGCTAATATTAATTGTTGTCATGATTTATTATTATTATTATTAAAACCTAAACAATTCTGCATTTCTCATAAACGAAACAGATAGTGTCGAATGGCGTACTAACTCAGGAACTCGTCCAACATAACCAGTTCTGCGGCACGTCTGACGCCCACGGTACCTAGTTGAACCCACGCCATCATGTTAAAGGCTGGGTGGGGCCCCATGAAGACATAAATTGAATAAATGTTACGCAATAAGCTCAACCTCTTTAATCTCTGCTGAGAGTTAACATGAAGACCAGTTTCAATACTAATACTGGTTTTGGTGAATTGAGTGTCATCTATCTCGCAAATTACAATTTGGTGGTGATTTTGTTCGTAAAACCAGTAGTCGACTCTTTGCAGTAGTGACAACTCGACAAAGTCACGAAATTATTTTTGATAAAAATGTAAGATAATTTTTTAGATAGTTTGTGTACCTGGGAATTCGGAGGTATGCTTTTGATGTTAAGACTTTAAAATGTACCATTACTTTATTAATTTTAACGCTAATGTGATTTAATATATCAATGGTAAACCGGAATGAAATCAACAGAAATAAAATTAACATAAAATACCGCAATAAATTTGGAATATGTGGCCTGCCAAACATTACGCGGATACAATTTCATTACTATAAGGTGCCTCCCTAGATACAATACGTTTGCATGTAGGCACAACAACTGTGGAGCGCTAAAGGTGTTGCTGACCGGCGTGTGTAATGCAGTATAATCTCTACGCGCAAGCCAGTTAACTTGCGTGCAGTTCTTTATTAGTATTATTTTTTTTAACCCCCGACGAAAAAAGAGAGGTGTGGCAAGTTGCCGGGCGTCGCGTCGGTGCCTATTCAAGGAGGCGCGGCTCATCACTCTGTTGACGAATAGCGGGACGTTACCGATATTGCAGCCCGTCAAAGTTCTGGTTACAAATTTAACTTATAGTCTCGCGAATATAACGTCCGCCGCTCTCTGTGTCGCTGGACGGAGTGCTTAGTTAAAAAAATATGATAAAAAGTCGCAATCACTCTTGTTTAGCGGGCAGTCTTGTGAATCTACGTTCGGAAATTTGTGTATCTCTCATAGACTTTGTGTAATGAGTCGTGAACTTCAAAATTTGCACTTTGCGGTTTTATGTACGCCACTAAAACCAACTGACGTGAAGTCAAGACTGCCCGAACTACAGTAAATGAAATATTCATTCTGGAACACAATGGCTGCACACTTACTGTCTATCAGGGAAAAACAAACAAAAATGTCCTCGTCCTCAGTACGATGCATTCATCTGTTGGTGTTGGAGAAGATCCTCAAATGAGGAAGAAAGAGGAAGCAGCTGCGATTCATGGAAAAGAAGAAGATGGCAATAGAGAACAAGCAACAACTGAAAGTCGCTTACCTTCGAAAATAAATTATACTTCAGACTATTTGAAAATATGACCTTTTTGACACCACGCACATTGAAAGCATTATTTTAAAAACTCTTCAAACTTGGCTAAAATCCACTGTTTCAGTCAGTTGTTTCTTGAGATACTTATATGTACCGGAAAAGTTACAAATTAAGTCATACAATCCCATTAGAAAAGTTTAATGAAATGACAGGGTCACGGCTTATAAAGGACCCATAGTAAATACGTTACAGCGGGAATATTGCGTTTACGACTTTAGGCGTAAAGACGACATCACAGTACATGCGCCAGCCGTCGTCGCTCATAGCGCCTCATCGACTTTCTTCTCACACACTCAAACATGCCCTATACCAGGTGGCTACCTTAAGTGTGAAGCACTACGGGCGACAAAGTAAGGGTATGGCGTATTGCCCTAGACTCTAGGCGCAGTTTCTGAACTGGCGTGCAGTCTTCGAGACGATAACTTGCCTCTTTGAGCCTCTCAGTGGCGACCTTATCATTAACTGACATTCAGTGGCGGCTCTAGACATGGGTGGATCAAGCAAACACCCAGAGCCTTGCGCCTATAAGGGGTTGTTTCTTAGTTTAAAACAATCTTAAATAACGCACCTATAGGAAACATCTAAATCGTGATAACAGGTTTATATTTTTTCTATGTTTAAGAGATTTTCAACTCTGAATAAATATTACAGGAATCATCCACATAATATGTTACATTTTAACGAAAAATTATGATTGTACTTTAACCAATTTTGTAGAGGATACACAAAATATTTATCGATTTTTGTTAGTTTTAAATTTTTTAAAATTTTTTTTAATATGTAGATACCTTGGTTTATCGCACACAACGGTTAGATTAAAATGTATGAACTAAAAGAAAGATCTGAGTGATGAAAAAAATATTTTGATCAGTTCTTTTAGATTAAAAATCCGTCTGAACAGCTGCGCTAAAAAGACATAATTTATTTTTAACTTCCTGGTTCTAACAATTTAGTATGTAGAGAGTACAATATAACTGTTATCTCAGATCTTTGATTCCTTTTTTTTTCCACGTTAATTGCTACGTTTTATTGAACTTTGTAAGAACTTCTGTATCAGGTGACGAACCTATACTAACATAAACCTAATAGCCCTTTTAAAGGTTAATATAATTTTAAAATATTTGAAAAAGTACACTTCAATAATCTTAGTGTGTATTGTAGATACATAACATGACGAACAGTGAATAAAATTTATTTCTAAATAACAGAACCCTTTTTGGGGCTTTTAGTGGTAGATAAACCTAGTGGTGGACCGTTGGCTGATTTAAGTCACTGAACTGGAACAATCAGATTTTTGTTGGA
>PNEQ01014064.1:0-15633 GCA_003012365.1 Medauroidea extradentata
CTACATACAGTCTGCTTGGTCTACGTAGTCTTCTTGGGATACATACAGTCTGCTTGGACTACATAGAGTCTGCTTGGACTACATACAGTCTGCTTGGACTACATACAGTCTGATTGGACTACATACAGTCTTCTTGGACTTCATACAGTCTGCTTGGGCTACATACAGTCTTCTTGGACTACATACAGTCTGCTTGGACTACATACAGTCTGCTTGGACTACATACAGTCTGCTTGGACTATATACAGTCTGCTTTGACTACATACGGTCTGCTTGGTCTACATATAGTCTGCTTGGTCTACATACAGTCTGCTTGGTCTACATACAGTCTGCTTGGACTACATATATTATTTATTATTAACTCAAATATATTTATTCTTTCGGAAACTATCAATTATTATATTTGGAGGGGAAACACATCATTTCGTCATGGATTAATAATTATGTAGGAATTTCATAACATCAATTAGCACAATATTCCTCCACTGTACAGACAAGCACACTGCAAGAGCCTGAAGATAGTTCCCATATCAGTACCACACGTAAAAATGTTCATAACGCTTAGAGATTAGAACACTTGCTTATGTGCCAGTTTCACCAACGAAGTTTAACTTAGCTTCAAAGCGAGATTAACAAAACTCGATGAAGAGCTAAACCTGAGTTTAAGTTAGAGGTGTGTTTCACCAACAACACAGCGGGTTTATGTTACTAGAGATTAGTTAAACTTGGCTGCACGATGGGTTGTGTGAGCTGAGTTGCCTTAATTGTGTCGGAAATACCCGAACACTTGTCGGAAATTGCTGAATGTGTGTTTGTGAATTATTTCATTTGGAAATTTTTTACGATGTTCTTGATGGGAAGGAGGGAGTAATTGCATCATACTATCTGGGGGGGGGATATAGCTAGGGGGCTAGGTACCCCTGGGTAACTTTGGAGCAAAGCAAGAAAGGAAGACCAGGGGAAGATAATCCAGAAAATATAATTTACATTATTTTATTGTTGTAAATGCAAATGTTTATATACACACAATTGTTTAATTATTTTCTCGTCTGTATATTTTACGCTAACCTGAAAGTACCAGACGTTAAACAGAACCTCGTACACTGTTCTTTTACAAACCAAATCATTGGAAACCCAGTTGCCAAAGAAATTCCTTGTAAAACTACAACGATTGTCCTTGTAATAAAATACGAAGTATATGTTTGTAAAATTACAATGAATAGCCTTGTAGTTGTACTTTCAATGCAAAAATAAATAAATTTTAATGCTCACTGCACTTTATAAATAACACTGAACTAGGACAATTACACGAAATTATTTTGAAAAAAAAAAATAAATTGAGGTGGTAAGCGTCGAACCACTCTCTCCGCTGGTAGAACCTACGCATCTTACCTCTAGACCACTGTGACTTCTGTACTGTCTGAGTATGTATCAATAAAAGTGAATGGACCGACTGTTTTGACGAGCGGAAATATATTTGGAAGTCTGTATCGTCATACTCATCAAAATAATGATTTATTTCTCGAATCCGACGAGGCAGATACACAGGAATAAAGTCTTCATAGTTTTTATTGCCTTCAAATACCAAATTATACAGTGCTCGCGCCATTTTATTATGAACTTAAGCGAGATTAGTGACATTACCCGGCCAAAATAGAGTAGTTATATTTAATATCGCTTAAGACGAGAAAATAGAATTTAAATGCTTGGTGAAACCCAAAACATGTATAATCGAGATTAAGTACCGAGTAATCTAGATTAATTAACTACTAAGAGTTTGTGTAAAATTTTCCTGCATTTTCTAACTGGTCCTTTTGTCAGTTTCTATGTCAGGAATATAACACCTTAAGAAAATAATTTGTACTAAAGTATCTCATCTTGAAACTACGATATTCTTTAATGTTAATAATAATAGAGATTTTTAAAGTCTCAGTTTCTGTGTGACTTGTTACAATCATGTTCAAATATGGAAACAAAGGTTTTATTTATTTCACAGGAAACTGCAGGCCGAGGATTGAATTTATACCTCCCGTGAACAGCAAGAGAATTGGAAAGTGATCAAAAACCTTCAAATACATCGACTCTTCTGTGCATTTCACTGCACAACCACTTTATCAACATGAAGCCACCACACAGTTTCCTGACCGCCATCACAATACTTGTCTTGCTGCATACTGGAACTGGAAGAGATCTTCGCACAGTCACAGAACCGAAGAATCCGCCCATCTGTACAACACTGATGCCAACCACTGCGGATGAAACAACAACTATACAAAAGGCTCTAGACTCTTGTGCCAAAGGTAAAGCTGTTGCTCTGTCTTCTGGCACCTTCATGTCTGGTCCTCTGGTCATACCCTCTGGTGTCAGTCTTCTGGTGGAGCAGAATGCTATCTTGGAAGCTTCTACAGATCCCAATGTCTACGATCAAGGAAAACACACCTGTGGCACTATAAACAACGCTGGTACTGGCTGCGTTCCTTTCATCTCAATCACCGGAGCAACTGGCAGTGGGATCTATGGCAAAGGTAAGATCGATGGTCGAGCAAATCATAAAATGACTGGCTCGAATGTCACCTGGTGGCAACTGGCTAAAACAGCAGCGAAGACACACAAACAACAAAACAACCCTAAATTGATACATATTGAAAATTGTAAGGACATTACGCTGTACCAGATCACTTTGGTGAATTCTCCAATGTATCACGTCCAGGCAAAAAATACTTATGGCTTCACAGTTTGGGGCATCACCATCAATAGTCCCTTATCTTCTATCAACAGTGACGGTATCGACCCAGCTGGATGCATCAACGTGACAATAGCACACTGCACCATAAGTACAGGTGATGACTGCATTGCTGTCTCGGCCCTCTTCTCTCCAGCAAAACATGTTTCTATCTACAACAATCACTTTGGTCACGGCAACTCGATGGGAATTGGCAGCGGCACTACCTATGGAGTCAGTGACGTAACTATTACCAACTTGACGATGAATAGCGTTCGCTATGGACTGTACATCAAGAGCAACACTTTGAATGGAGGACTAGTAACCAATATCACCTACGACAATGTGTGCATTTACAATTCTCGCTGGCCGATAACCTTGGACACAATGCACCCCAAAGAGACCGGCAACCACATACCAGAGTTCAAGAACATATTCTACAACAACGTCAGAGTGCTCACTGATGGGACTTTCACACTGCATGGTATCAGTGAGAAGAATCCTGTTCAAGTATCGATGAAAAACGTGCACATTAAGAAAGGTTCGAAATGGTCGGTAAAATATGCTAAAATTGAAGGAAAGTGGGAAGATGATGCTAGTGGCACTTCTTGTTGAATTTCAGCGAATTAATGTTTGTTTTACTATAAATATTATTTTTAATGTATCTAAACGCTCAAAATATAATTTGTTTATTTAAAAAGCTGACAGTTGCAGTACTGTAAATGAGTGTTGGTTTAATAACTTGCACTACGATGTAATTGAATTCTATATTTTCCTAAAATATATATTTGAATTTGTTCAACTGGTTTATATTTTATCAGTTGCAGTATTTAACAATAAACTTTTTAATTGTTGCTATATTTTTTTATATTATAACACATATTGTTGCAATTTCTATTTCTGCATATTTTTGTCTTTGCAGTCTTAAGTACTTCAACAGTAAATCCGTATGTGCATTACTGTTTTCAAAAATTAATTTAATATTAGAAATAACTGACACAAAAATATCTGACACCTACTTAAGTAAATATATTAATAAAATGCTATGCTTGAGGACAGGAAATAATTACACTAGATGTTTGCACTAGATTGTTACAATGTGTGGCAATGCATTATGTACGTACCTCAGTTCTGCTTGAAAGTTATTGGTAGTGTGCATTTGTGTAGAGAGGAGTCTTATGTAACCATGTCAGTCAGAACAATGATACTGCAACATGACACACAGAACAATGACACTGTGCCACGACACGAGCTGCGAGTTGATAGCGGAGCTTCAAGACAATGACAGTGAAAAACATCCAGCAACTGATTATTAAATAGATCGCATAAGGTATTGAAAGACGCTGATGCAAAGTTATAAATTACGGTCGCAAAAAACATATATTTACAAATTTTAATTTTATTATACTTATTTTTAACGTTGAGATATTTAAATGTTCGTTGCATTGGGAGTTTACAATTAAATTTTATTGGATTGTGGACATATGCCAGTGATCATACACAACACCCAGACACAGATGACATACACAAATATAGAACCAGATTCCCAATATGAAACAAGATGGAAACAGACGAAAAACAGTGAACCGTGGTCAACATACACAAGACAGTAGACAACACAACACAAGTTAAAATCAACGAAAACTGCCAAGTTTCGAGGATTGCGATCTATCCCCGTCTTCAGGCTGAGACACAGTTGGTCGGAACACCAAGATGCGAATGAAGTGCCCCATTTATCCAGCGAACTTCATTCGCATCTTGGTGTTCCGACCAACTGTGTCTCAGCCTGAAGACGGGGATAGATCGCAATCCTCGAAACGTTGCAGTTTTCGTTAATTTTAACTTGTGTTGTGTTGTCTATTGTCTTGTGTATGTTGACCACGGTTCACTGTTTTTCGTCTGTTTCCATCTTGTTTTATACTGGTTCTATATGTGTGTATGTCTTTTGTGTCTTGGTGTAGTGTCGATATTCGACTGAATTCTTTTACTTTGGAAAAAAATGACAGAATTCCTCTGGAATTGCTTTTTTTATATTTTTGTATGTGTTTTATATTAGTTTTTTCTTGTCCGTTTTCGTACTTTGCCTTTCAACACAGGTTTGATAAGCTAAACATGAGCAATGGCCGTTGTCCACAATCCCTTAAAATTTAATTTTTAATGTTCTTGTCACAAAATAGAAAAAAAAATTGTTTTAAAATCTTCTTAGGATTAAATTCCGTAACTTTATGAACCAAATAAGTTTTGAATAGAATTTCTTTATTCACAGTCAGTTTTATACAGCTATCACATGTTACCTGACATGTTTGCTGCCAATAAGTAATCGATTGTTGCCAGTACGTGAATCGAACTAAGAAATACTGTCTGCTGCCAAACGAATAAGTGAAATTCACACACCTCTTGTTATTATACAAGAGCAATATACACATATCTTTAATGATATTGGTAGAATTACTTTGTCTCAAATGGCTATTAAATTTCTTACTTTTCTATTTTAGTATTGCCATTTCTTGACCAATTTTCACTGCTGTCTAGACGAGTTTGTGACATTAGCACCTCCTCTTAGCCTTCTCTTTGTGGAGGTAACTACAGTTAGAAGAAATGTTAAGCTATCCGAGGAGATTTATTCCCACAGAAAATCAACATTTAAATGGTCGATGTTTGGTGTCACTCTAGTTAACAGCGGTGTATTGAACGGAACAGTATATAATATTGTAGAAATTTAAATAAAGCTTTATTTGAGTACATATGTTGAGTGGACTCGATGATATTGATTAACTGATTGTTCCTTTCAGTCCTGAACTCAAAGATACTGCTCTCTGGATAAAGAAAACCAGTCTCGGGAAGTCCACAAATGAGTTAGACACAATAATAGTTTCACACTGCCAGTAGAATGAAAATATTTATTCAGGTATTTACCAAATATTGTTGTATCCATCGATATACAAGTAGATAACTAAGATGTGTAAATTTTTAATCACGTTTTCCAACATATTTCAATTAAACCTACTTCAATAACTTATTTATTTTTCTTATCTTACTTGATGGGGAAAAATCAGTGAAGTCACACCTCAGCTCGATTTGCCTTGTCAACACAGAGAAATGTATGTTACATGTAACGTCGACACAGATGATGCGTATGTCACATACATCATCTACACAGTAGTATTACAAATGTCACCTACAAAGAAGTATATGTCACATATAATATCTACACAGCAATATATATATATATATATATATATATATATATATATATATATATATATATATATATACATACACTATCTATACACAGGAGTATATCATCTAATCATGAGAATAAAACCATCATAATAATAAATGGACTACGAAAAGTCAGACATCAGATAGTACTTTCAAGTCGCTATTATGTATTGTTCCTGTTGTGTTGTGAACCAAGCTGTCCCAGCACACTGCTGTGTGTCCCGATGAACTGCAGCCAATAACGATAAAGCCGGTAGCTGTTTGTCGCAGAACATCGATTATGAGTGCGTTGCGAGAAATACGAGTCATTTAAACTGACTGAGACATCCTGCATTGCTCAGTTGTCAAACAGAACATTTAGCTTACTGTAACACGTTGCATCGCTGTGTTCTAGAGTCAGAAGTCAGAATCCCAAATGTGGCCGTTTGACATTAAATTTAGCTAACCAATTAAGATCAATGAGTTTACATTGAAATATTAATATTTACCTTTTAAACCGAGTTTACAGTCATAATTCCTTAACATTTATCTTTCCAATGCACATGGGAACTTAGTTTTGTGAAGTGTATACAGAAGCATAGTTTATCAACTCAAATTTTTAAAACGTAGGAAATATTGCTATGTCTTCAAGGGTATATAGTACTAACAATGAAAGTTACAACTTTTTGTCATAATTTGAAAACACATTTTGGGTTTTTCGATACTACTAAATTGTAATTTAAATATATAAAAGTCTAGTACTGTTATGTATAACAGGAGTTGAAATCCTTAAATTATTACATTTTGTAGACGAAAGTGGTGTGTGTTAGAATTTATTGGTTTGTGGACATACGCCATTGCTCATGTTTTGCTGGTTGAACTTGTGTTGAATTACAAAGTACAGAAAAGAAGAAAATACAAATATTAAAACACAAACAATACATATAAAAACAATCCCAAAGGAATTTTTTTTATAATTTTTATGTTAGACAACGAAAACTTCTAGCGAAAGAATTCAGTAGAATATTGACACAACACCAAGACAGAAAAGATAGACACAAATATAGAACCAGCCAATATGAAACAAGATGGAAATGGACAAAAGCGGTGAACAGTGGAGAACAAACAAAAGACAACCCAATACAAGTTAAAACCCACGAAAAAATGCAACGTTTCAGGAATTGCGATCTTAGTGTTCCGGCCAGCTGTGTCTCAGCCTGAAGACGGAAATATTGAACAATTCACGATACATTCCTTTTTTTCGTTGGTTTTAACTTGTGTTGTGTTGTCTTTTGTTTGTTGTCCACTGTTCACTGTTTTTGTCTATTTCCATCTTGTTTCATATTGGCTGGTTTTATATTTGTATCTGTCTTCTGTGTCTTGGTGTTGTGTCAATATTCTACTGAATTCTTTCTCTAGAATTCTTCGTTGTCTAATATAATAATTATAAAATAAAAAAAATCTGACAGAATTCCTTTGGAATTGCTAATTTATATGTACTGTGTGTATTTTTATATTTGTATTTTCTTGTTCTTTTTTGTACTTTGTCATTAAACACATGTTTGACAAGTAATACATGAGCAATGGCGTATGTCGACAAATCAATAAATTCTAATTGTAAACTCCCATTGCGACAAACATTTAAATATCTCAGCAGTGGTGTGTGTATATATATATATATAAACACACGTATATATACATGTGTAGGAATATAAACACATACGCATGTATACAGGTTGTACCAAAAATACCTTCTGATATTTGTACAGATTGTTGTATGAAACAAAAGAAGACGAAAACATGCTACGCACTGTTCACATGAGCTCAATATTAAGGATGTTATGACCAGTTAAAAATGAAAGTTTAAAACTGTATCTTCCACAAAATATGGGAAACAATGCCACATACAAAAAAATATTGTCAGCATTGCTTAATGCTATTGGGATCTTCAAACCAACACCCTTAGGAAAATAGCAGGGGTGGCTACCCATTGATTGTATACACATTTTTTACCGTCAGACTTTCCATACATTTGAAGGTGGTTTGTTGAGTAATGTTACCTGTGTAGCAAAAAAAAGGTGCTCCTGTTGCAACAGTCTAGAAGCCGTCGTTTTCGTTCAAATCACGAACGAAGCAGCTGTGGTAGTCCGAGAAGCAACTATTAACAAGTGTCATGTCGATGTTAGATAATGTAGTGCACACATCTAATATCACATGCATGAATTATTGTGTATGATCGTAGGTAAATAACCACCGGGTTAAGGTGTAGTATACGTAGTGTCCATGAACACCATGTCCCTTCACAACAGGTGCTCGATGTGACCGCCATCCATAGCAATGCAGCCCTCTACCTTCCACCGCATGGACTCACACATTCGTTGGAACATCCCTGCTTGTTGCCGGATTGCTTCGCAGGCATGGAACACGCGTTCAGTTAGTGTCGCCACATCGTGAATGGGAGCTGCATAGTCATTGGCTTGATATGTCCCCACAGCCAAAAATTTAAATGGTTAAGATCAGGAGAACGGGCAGGCCAATGTATTGGCCCTCTCCGACCTATCCATCGCTCATAATAGGCCCGTGTTAGCTGTCGCCGTACCTGTAGCTGAAAATTGGCTGGTGCCCCGTCATGCATGAACCACGTGTGCAGGCGTTCTTGTAGTGGGACATCCTCTAGCAACAAAGGTAATTGGCTCCAAAGAAAGTCACAATACCGAGCATCATTCAATGTGTTGTGTAGATCGAAGGGACCTACGAGTCTGTCTACGTAAATGCCTGCCCAAACGTTGATACTACCCCTGCTGGTGTCTTGTCCCGTCAGTTGCGTGCGGATTTGCATCCGCCTATACGTGAGTATTATGGAAATTGACGATACTGTCTCTCGTGAAACCCGCCTCATCTGTGAACAACACCTTCGCAGTGAAATGCAGATCATGTGTACAAATTTGGAGAAACGTCTGGTAGAATTTCAGTCTGGCTGCCCAATCGTGTGGCAGCAGAGACAATGGAGGACCTTCCACACTACCGATTTTGCAGCGCCTTCATCTGCAGCTATCCGTCTGACTCTCGTTCAGGGATTCGCCTCCACATGTTCTAATACCCGTTCTTCCATATCCGGTGTGCGAGTTGTTCATGGTGCACAGGATCCCGTTTAGGAAAGGTGATGAAACAGGGTACTAAACATATTTTCTGATGGTGTACGACGTCCTGGATATTTGGTGGCATACAGGTCGGTTGCTTCCATGTGCCTACCTTGAGCAGTAGACCATGCCCTCAATCTCCTGTGTCGAATAGCAGACCTCCATTATGTGCTGCAATCTGAAGACAAGGATACGAACACACATTACAGTACAGCAGTGTCAGTACAGTGCATGCCCCATTTGAACACTACACGGGGACACCACATCGATTGAACACACCTGACTGATACAGCAATGTATGAACTGTAGCAAGCTGCGATATGAATCTTGTATTGTGTTCGTGCTTCATACACATGCAAACGTGATGTGCTACTTGGTCTCAAACGTCTGATGTCCGCATTCGTTACGTGCCGAAGAGCTCGGTGTGCAAGATATGCTCCTCGTACGAACTAACACCACAACTCGGGAGGCATTACGTTTGCGACGAAATGCAATGCTTAATGATATTGGGATCATCAAATCAACTGCAAATGCTGCTTGATACTTGCCACACTTATGCGCCCTCTAAAGGCATACACATTGTTTACCGACAGAAATACCGAGCATTTGAAGATGGTTTATTGAGTACTGTTACCTGCACAACAAAAAAAACGTGCTAATCTCGCATCTACCTAGGACCCTTTGTTTACATGCAAATGCAAATCACAAAAGCAGTATCAGCTATAGTCCCAGTAACAACACAGTCACACAGTCTGTACATCTGTGTCCATAAGACAAACAATAACCGTAAAAATACATTGTGTTGCAATGCATAAAACTTTACGAACGTTTACCCAACTCACGATATCATTATTAATAGTTTCTTCTGGGACTACTGCAGCAGCTTCATTTGTGATTTAAACGAAAACGATGGCTCCTAGACAGTTGCAATAGAAGCACCTTTTTTTTTTTATTACACAGATAACATTACTCACAAACCACCTTCAAATGTATGGAAAACCTGACAGTAAAAAAGTTGTTTGCAATTAGAGGGTAGCCACCCCTGCTATTTTCCTAAGGGTGGAAGGTATCAAGCACTATATGCTGTCGGTTTGAAGATCCCAATAACATTAAGCAATGATGACAATATTGTATTTGTATGTGGCATAATTTCCCATATTTTGGGAAAACACGGTTTTAAACGTTCATCTGTAACTAGTCATATCGTCCTTCATATTGGGTTTATGTGAACAGTACCTAACATGTTATCGTCTTCTTTTGTTGCATACCATGTACAACCTGTGTAAGTATCGGAGGGTATTTTCAGGACATTCTGTATATAGATAGAGGTAGACAAAATATACATTTACACATCTGTTAACTAAAATATTTTATATTGTGAATACATTCACTTCTTAAACCGACATTTTATTCTTTCCAGAACAAATGCATAATAGTTACCAAGTTTCACACACATACATTAAAATTCAGTATACCAAAAGTGGTCATACACAAATATAACATAATACGTAAAAGAATCTTATACATTACGAGCAAACTCAAACACAAGCATTGTATTAGTTTTGCACTACAATGTTTTACTTAACTTCAATGCATTTTTGTACCAGTTGGTTTAATACCGGTTATAAAATACCAACCATTATTCGTATACAATTATTTTTTAAGTGTGGTTTTGCAGCCCGTACACAAGCATTTAAAAACAATTTCTAAACTTTTTTTTAAATATAATTAAATGCATTTAGCATCTCACACATTCCTCAAACATGTTTACTACTCTTTGCTAAGAGACCTACAAATATCACGATATTATCTGACTGCAGACTGGACTACAACTTACTATATGTTCATTTATTTCATCTGTTGGTCGACAATTTGTGTAACTCAATTCAATACATTTTCTAACGAATGATACAAGACCAATCGTACATCACTCACTAGCCACTGATGCAGACATACAAACGAACAAAGACACGGAAATAATGTCAAGGAGTGTAATTGGGTGAGAATAAGCCAATGAATTGTCGACTGCTGCAAATATTATTGGGGAATATGCATTTGATTGGTGTTTGCTGAGTTCAAGACGACTGGGTTAAAAAAGTTATGTTGAAAGTTTGATCTCATTCAACAGAACAGTTTCCTAGCAACAGCGATTTTAATTTGAATGTTTATTTCTCGCAAGAAGCTAAACACAAGTTGAGGGAATGTTCCTGGTGCGACTTTGAGTGAAGGCAGCTGTTTCTGGCACAGCTTGTGTTCCGAGAATGTTCGCTCGTGTTCCCCCTCCACTCTCTCTTCTTATGAGATAACGTGACTGTCTTTGGTCAAGTGGGTAACACACTTGACTCCTCTCCTATTGTCCTGTCTCCTGTCGTGTTGCACAACTATCCTTAGAGATATGTTATCACATATTCAATTACCAAGGTTTTGTAAGATATATCGGGAGTATACATATAAACCTCCCAGGTCCTTCCCAGCAGTCGACAGCTGTAATCCAGTCAACATACACTGCTGTAACTATAATGTCCACATGTGAGTTTAAAAGATACTGTCCCCATGTACATTTTAAATAATTCGAATCATATCGTTAACTGCATTTTCCATTACTGCATGGTCATAAACATACTGATAGATCTTACCATGTTTGCTCTGTTTATCTTCTAGAGAGATGTTTTGAAAGTTTTCAACATGAGCGAAAAAAACGTGAGAAAGTAGAGACATTTTCTTGTTACGCTAGCTGTCAGTTCAAGGCTTTATGCCCGCGAGTAATACTCATAGCAGATACCAGTATACATCAAATACGCCAAATATATATATATATATATATATATATATATATATATATATATATATATATATATATATATTCACTGTACTCATACCTACAGAAGTATCAGGGGACGTGAAATGAACTTGCTTGCGACATAATTTAAAGTTAACACGCATGACTTATGTTGAATTCAACTCCAGTACCTTCCCATCAGCAGAATCAAACCAGCTCAACATGAATCGTCGGCAGTTATCACAGAAAGTTAAACTAACCTAATACCAGCCCTAGCACAAAGAGGTTGTATCATATGTATTATATACGTAATTTTTATTTTAGAGGGTTAATAAACACCCATCTGTCTAATGCACTTAGGCTTCATGAGGCACGGCTTGCAAACAAAACCTAAGTAAAGAACACATCATCAATACCAATGCTACCGACATGCTAACGAACACGTTGAGGACGACATATTTCTCAGGTATATATATATATAGGGTAGCAAAGAGTAACACCATACAAGGAATATCTCGGAGGTAATGCAGGTTTCTCAGCGAGTCTACCTTGAACAGTTACGGGCGCACGCAATGTTTGCATAAAAAAAACTTTGATGTTCGTATTACTAATCCACTGCAATACTTGAAACGTAGTTTATTTATTTTCGAGATTTGACACCTAAGGGCAATACAGGGCAATACCGCAGGCGGACTGCTAGCTTATATCATATAAATTAGTATATATTTATGTTCGCCTTCCATGCGGTTCTATACCAGTCATCCGATTGCGATAAAATTTCTGCAAAATTATTGGCGGGGGGAGGAAGCAACAAGAGGTAGAGGGACAGAAAATATACAAAAAAAATTGTTTTAACAAATAGTGTATTGGTAAGTTGTGAGGGCGCCGTGAAAGTTTCGACCGATTTGAAGGGGGGGGGGGTACGGAGTGGAGTGGCAGAACATGGTACCAGCAAAAGTTGTGGGACAATTTTCCTTTTCAAAATATTTCTAAACCCATATCAATTACCCTTGACGTATTTTTGAGCCATTTAACACTTTTCAAATATTATAGTTTCCGAAATATTATCATATTAATCTGAAAACCCCACAAACGAAGTTGCGGGAGCCAGCTAGTTAATGTATATTGTTGCTGATGTGTTCACCATTCAAAATGACCTTGGTTGTTTGTATGGGAAAAGATAAACTCGCGGCTGGACAGAGGTCTTAGCGTTATAAGGACTCACTGAGCCAGGCCAGGTAACCCCCAAAACTTTTGAAAAAAATTTGACACACTTACAAAAAGTTGCCCATGTACCAAATACACATAAGTGAAGACTTGTGACAACGTAGCAATGTGTAGAAGGAGATATAGAAGACGTTACTGGCCGAAGAAGGTCTTCAAGAATAGTTAGACTCTGGACAAGGATGAGTAAATGAACAGATAGATCCAACTAAGTAGAATGCTAACGTGTTTGCTGTTGAAGAAAGTTTCGTGTTAACTTTTTTTGATCACACGAGAAATCTCGAAAACTTTTTTATTTCAGAATTTTACGGTACCATATGTGTTTTAAATATTACATGCCATATTTTTATTTTTAAAAATTAATATATTACAACATAAAACTAAAGAACTGTTTCTTTTCACAATTTAATCAAACTTGGTACGCAAATAGAACTTAATATGTTCACCCTGGCTTTTGTTAATTTTCTTATTTAATTACAGCATTTGCAATTTTTGCCACTATTACATATCTCGAGAACTGTTAAACTATTTGTAATATAGTTTTAAAAATTTGATCGTTACTCGTATGTAGCTTAAGTATTGAATTTGAAAAAAAAAAGGTTGTCTGTCTGCCATTTTGGAACATAGTAAATAAATTAATACCTATCTAACATAAGTTTGTTAATCATAAATAGGTACATTGACTTTAGTTTAAATTCAACATTTTCAGTGATAGTGTGCATGAATAACAACAGATGATTATGATATTTCAAAAACTACTTTAATAATTGTACTTTAAGTTTACATTTTGACAGTCGTCAAAGCTTCGATTTTTTTTTTTCGAGTTTAATTTTAATTTGTCAGCTAGTTTGTAAAATAGACATTTCTGAGCAAATATATATTTTTTGTTGTTAAATTTCGAGAAAACCAAATCAGAACTCAGCCCAATTTTATAACTTTACTTTACAGGTTTGCTTTAAGTAGGGTGTAAGGTAGTTGAAAATGAATCAATTTATATAACATCACGACATTAATAAATTCCATTTGTTAATATTATGCTACTACTTGAGCAACTGTAGTCAAACTTAATATTTTAAATTATGTACTTCTAACATTGAGTTAAGAGAACATATTGTTGTATGACATTCGTTTTGCAACTTAAAAATATTTTGATATTTCAAGTATTGCTGTGACGATTTTAAACAAATGTTTTATTTAATAGTTAATTATCGAAGCTGCGGTATTACGTAGGTTTAAATTATTTCCGTCCATCTTTTTCAAAAATTCCACGTCAAAATTGTGTAATTTTTTTTTTTTTTTACATTTGAGACTGATTAGACCATTTGTAGACATATTTAAAATTTCGATATTTGAATAAACAAACTTATATTTTCGTAATAGTTATTGTTTGTAGTCCTGCCATGTTAAAATATAGCATAACGCAAAAAAATAGATGTGTCATATTGTCACACTTCACAACCGGTTGTAACTTTTTGGGTTTATTTGTATCCGCGCTGCAAATAGTTGGCTTATTTGACTTGCTGGTAAATTCTTGCTTTTATTCTGTTAATAAAATTGCGAATGTAAATGTGACACTTATAACTTTTTTACTATATTTTATTAAACTATAGCAATTTTCTTCCAATGACTAATGTCCATTTAATTTTAATATTTTACGATCAACCGTCGCATCTGTGACCAAATTTGTAAGATTATACTAACAGTTCTATTTACAGAGTCTGAAGGTATGTTACATTTTGTTTTATTTTTACTGACCTTTAATTGTCAACGACAGCGAGGTCATACAAATGATGACAACATACAACTTTACACAAGGACATAAACTGTGAGAAGAGTCCGCCATGTTTAAGGCTAATCCTACTACAGGTTAGAAATAAATTGTTTTTTTCTTATAAAAGAGCTTGGTTCAGGGAAATGTTATGCCACGCTGCTGTAACTAGGAGGTCTAGTAAAATGCGAGACTGAAGTAAAATTATTTAAACTAATCTTGGCATAGACAGAAGTAAGTTATCTTGTCTACCAAGCACTCAGACTACATGTAAGCTTAATACAGAGAAGTGTAACTACCACAAGTGATACGAGCTTCAGTCATACGAATCACCAATCAGCAGCCACTGATACTTCGCCTGAATGCGGCTCGGCCAATATGAACTCGTCCACAGTATGCAGTAGCCAATCAGAGCCTCGTGCATTCAATAACATACCTAAGACGTGTGTATCACTAACATCGGTACAACTTTGCTTCTGACTCTTATCTATTATGTATAAATGCACCTGCAGATTGAGCATACAAAGAAAATATAAGAACAAACTATCCTAGCAAAGACTTAAAATTGTATGTTACTCGACGCTAATTTTGTTTATACATACTAATTGAATACCTCCGTGGAAGAAGGTTGGATGTAACAAATTTCATGAAAGCGATGTTAGAGTGGAATAACGTAGGTTGTTGGTCTTCGCATACGACCCAAGAGTCACCATAGAGATATTTTGTTTTTAAATCTTTTGTTTTGCCATCTCAATGTTGGCTTCCCCGGAAGAAAGTTGGATGTAATTAACAATGGCGG
>PNEQ01014065.1:0-15790 GCA_003012365.1 Medauroidea extradentata
CTCTCTCTGTCTCTGTCCGTCTCTCTCTGTCTCTGTCCGTCTCTCTCTGTCTCTGTCCGTCTCTCTCTGTCTCTGTCCGTCTCTCTCTGTCTCTGTCCGTCTCTCTGTCTCTGTCCGTCTCTCTGTCTCTGTCCGTCTCTCTGTCTCTGTCCGTCTCTCTGTCTCTCTGTCCCTCTCACTATTTATTCTGCTATTACACGTCTATTCTGTAGTTTTCATCAGAGTACACGGTACACATGATAACGCGTGGCCTAGAGCACGTAGTAAGACGATTTGTTTTAGCAGTAAACTATGCGGAGTTTTGGCTTTTGTTACACTTCTAGTGTGTACTTCGCCCTCCGGCAGTAGCTGCCGTCGAACTTGGCGGCCGTGCCTTGACTTTAGCAAGTCCCCAAAGGGATAAAATTAATTGCAATGCCGTACTGGCCAACGGCAACCCAGATCCGTGGGAAGAAATCACGTTTCGCACACATTTCTTATTTCTTTCGCATCTCTTCGCCGCCCGAGGACTTCATTATCTCGTTCCAGATACTGTTTACCTTCGTGCAAAAGCCGAGACAATAAAACACTGGAGCAACTGTTATCAGTCCGATAATTAGAATTATCTCCGGGGCTAAACCCCCCTCACGAAAATTCTCCACCTCTTTTTTTCTATCTCGTTTTCTCCTCCTTCTCCGTTCGAAGAGATGAATCACGACGCGAAGACCCCTGGAGACCGTACAAAAGGGAAATTTCACCTGAGGGGCCTTTATAATGGTTAGTTTTCTGTCTCGCCGGATGAGAAATAGACCTAATTGGAAATTTTTTTCCCGTGCTAGTTGTCTTCCTTTTTTTGTTCGCTCCTTTCTCTCAGGACCCGTATCCTTACAACACACGTAGGGCTGAAGAGAAAGACGAAGGAGGGAAAGGGTACATAGCTAGCGCGCGTGTGTGTGTGTGTTAGCTACGAGCACGCCTGTTCGATCGCTTCAAGGAAAACATTATTATCTATGCAGATGTGCCCTCGGGAGTAGAACTCTGGATCTCTTTTGTTTCTGTCTTCCTCTCTTCTGCCCTTCCCTAGATCCTGGCCTTCCTTGCCGTCACGTTCAGCCCGCGGTCAGGATCAATAGGTCACCCCCCTCCCCTTTTCCCTCGACACCACCACCTCCACCTGTCTCGCTCAGCAACTCATTGGGGCGCTAGGGAGTTATAGAAGCATAAAAGGTGAAGGAGGGACGTTTCTTCACCAGCGCTGTACCCTCGGGGAACAAGACCCCCTCCCCCAACCCCCGTCTACACCATCCCACCCTTATCCAAGTGCTCGAGTTTGGCCTGCAGCCAGAACTACGCCGTGGACAATGAACCGGCGCGGGCGACAGCCACAGAAGGAGAAAAAAAATTGTTACGCTGTCGAGACGGGGGTGGTGGAGGAAGGGGGTGTTTACATTTTCAACAGATGTTATCGTTCTTCTTTGCAGGTTTCCCTCGGGTTGAATCAAACATTAGAATATTTAGAAGCTTCCCTGGGAAAGCTGGCGAATGGTCGCGGAGACCAAAAGTGATGAATGCCTGGCGGGGCGCGCTGAAGATTAACTCCTAAAGTACGGCATAAACACGTAAAAAGAATATCCGGAGCAAATATATATATATATATTCAGTTAGAAATTGATATGTATTTATTTTATTTGGCATCGACGATAGCGAGGTCGTTGGAGATTGTTACACACAACTTTTACGTGAAGACAGGAGTCTGCCAAGGTCTATGTTCAGAACCATCCCAGAATTGGGGAACAGAGGGACACCGAAATCAGGTTCGCCGGAGTGAACGCAAGTCCATCGTGTTTAATTGTTTGGAAGCCGCTTGCAATAGGATTGAGTAATTCTGGGTAGAATCCTAGGAGGTATGCCATTGCTGTGACTGGCTCGTCTCAGAAGACCAGGTGTTACACAAAACAGGGAGAAACAAGCCAAGATTAGCTGCAGGCAGAAAGTACTGTAAGATGCTAAAAATCGTTATAAGGATGTGATTCAAGTTTATGTTTAATATCAAATATTTTGTATTTGTTAAATGTTATCTTGTGAATGTAATATGTATTTGTCATGAGAGAAAAAAAAACTGACAATAAACGCGGCGCGGGAGACGGTGGCAGCCATTGTCTGTGAGCTGGCCTGTGATTGGCCAATGAAGTTAAGGCGGGGGTTGCTGGCCGGTGTTGCCATAGGTAAGCGCTCAAGACACACTGGGTAGGAAGCCACGGAGGTGACCGGACCACGTGTCGCGAGTACACAGCAGAGAGTGCTTCGCCTGACCAGCTGAGCCCGCATGACGGCCGCGTGTTGGTCCGGCAACTTCGCGTGTTGACGGCCGACGTTATTTTTATAATCTTTTGCAAACTTCGAAAGCGATAATTTCCTTAAGAAAGAGAGCTTAATTTGTGGTAAAGCGGACGATAGATGCACACTCAGAGCCGTCTCTCGTGCGCACCAAGTGTTTCATTTCTGGAATTAGAATTCAATTTAAATTTTACTTGTGAAGTAACGGAACAAGAACCAAAATATACCAACCGGCGGGTAACAGTACATATACGTAATAAGCACACCACGCTAATACTGGGCTAAACTGGAGACGAACATATTAATGACAATGTTGTACGATGACATTTTACGTGCATAATGTGGCAACACAGCACGGAGTAAGTCTTCTCTATCCCTTTACGTCCAGGTATTATTTTATGTGTATTACGACAAGCAAGCGTAGAATCTTGTTTGGACTGCTCGGGATTTGAACCTGCCTCGATAAAATGATGGTCAGACCATATCAGTATGACAAGCAAGATACCTGTGGAGCGCAAGAGAGGACTATCTACAATGCTATGTTTTGCATGTGGAAATATACCGTTGCCCCCCCTCCCTTATTTGTCATGCCCTCCATTGTATTAATTATTATTAATCCATGCCTTTATTTAAGATGGCGAAGTTACGGCATCTAACCTTCTCTTACACTTTACCATTATCATACAAATACAGGAATACAGAACACAATATCTTACAATACAAAAAAATGTAAACAAGTAGTAATAACAATGCAGATAAAATATCATAGCACATGAGACGCTATAGTAATAAAAAAGAAAAATATGAACAGTATTATATAATGTGATACGGCATACGAAATTATTGAGAAGTAAACGTAATACTTTGTTTGACAAATGTAACATTCAGTAAGTTAGTACAAAAACAAATCAGAAAAAAAATTAATTTAGCTGTTATATAGAGAACAGGCGTGAAAATACAATATACAAGGATAAACGGAATATAACATGTACCTGTATAGGACTACACAATACTAAAACTTAGGAAAACACCTAGTGTAAATAACTACTTAAGAAATGTCTAAAATTTATATTAATAAGTGATATACTGACACAGTTAAGACGTAGTAATTGACATTAGAATATACGTATCCTTAGGATGTTACAATGTTATGAAGTACTATAATTTATAATAACAATAAAATCAAGGAAATGCTAGACTTAAGCCTTAAGGCGTGCAAGGCGACACCTCATGACATCTGAAGCAAGCAGGTACCTGCTGGCGCCCAATCGTAAATCTGCTACTGGGTATCCTCATACGATACATGTTATTATTTTTACTATGGTACTTAAAACTGTGACCATAACATATTATGGGAAGTATGGTTAAAAAACCAACATGATCCTATCTAAGATTTTCGAATTTAGTTATGGTATTATCCTAAATGCAGCAGTCACAAAATTCTCTAATTTTTTTTCGGGCATACAAATTGTACTGCATGTTAAGAAAAATCGAAAAAAATAAAAAAATAAAATAAAATAATGATTTCAAATTGATGCAAAACACTAATTTTTAGCGCATGTAGGTATGCAGAACTACTGCCTTAATGATGTCACCTTAGAAATAATATTCAAGGAATGTTACAGGAGTGTAAAACATACCCATTCTAGGTCCGATATTGATTTTTGTAGCTTACTTTCTTGCTGACAAAAAAATCGCAAAAATGAGTGATTTTGCAGCTTCCCCCCCCCCTTCCCCCACTTTTATGAGATGAGGTGAGGTGAGAGGGTTCTGTGGCCCTTTAATAACGAGGTCTTAGTAGCTAATGAGGGTGAAGAGAGGTGAACGAATTACACAACATCCATGTCCGAGCCAGGATTCCAACCCAGAACCTCCGGCACCTTAGATCGGTGCCACGCGATTCCAATGCGTTGTAATGCGCAGGGAAATACGTTGTTATTACGAAACTATTCCACGTGTGCCAATGTACGAAAATAAAACATACTTCGGTCAAGGACGGAATGTCATTTTAAGACACCATACTTATTACAAACACTGTTTCTAAGCTTTTCAACATAGTCAAGGCCGGGTTTATAAACTACGCAACAACGCAAGAATGCTAGAAACACAACGCAACAAAACTTTCAGTCGTTTATAAACATCGCAAGCGACACGAAATAACCAACACTACCACTCAAAATTTCGGAAAGACAACAGAAAGCCTCTCAATATGATTGTGTTTCGTCACTCACCTTTGTTTTCTAAATATTCGGTTGTTCCTTTATTTTGAAATAGCAACCAAATAAATATAAGTACCGTGCATTTGAAGACGTTTTCTAAACAAACACAAAAATAATTTAACGCATTGATGGAATATCAGCCTTCTAAAGACAATTTCTACTATTTTCGAACGTTTTCGCCAAATAAACTGTCGATATAGAAGGCGGTGAAACGCTAGATGTTGAAAGTTGATGAACTGTTGTGTTGCAGTCTTGCGTACTTGCGTATTTTATAAACGGATATAGGTCGATTTTGTATGTTCTATTGTTTGCGTTCTTGCGTAGTTTATAAACACGGCCTTAAAACGGCGTACTGTCGTAACTTCAAAGTCTACTAACCGGATGTATGCGAAACTTGGAAAAAGAATCTTATCAAATATTGTACAAGGACAATATGGGAAAGTCAGAAGAAAAACAGGAGAAGTGTTATTTATTTACAGTTCACGCCGATATGAGCACTGTTCCTCCTACAGTAGCACATTGCTCTATGGGTAGTTTAATTTTTATATTTCGTTATTTATAAATTGAAATGTAATCATGACTAGAATGTAGTCATGCTTTTTAAGTATTATTTTGATGTGTTAAAATTTAAAATATTAATAAACATATTGTAATACTATTAACCTAAGATAAATTTAGTCCGTAAATGTATAAACACCGTAGAAAATAGAGATATGAGAATACAAATTTTGCTAGTGTTTCCAGTTCACGCCGTTGATAAAATGTCTCCCGCTGTGACAATGCAAAAAGACTGTACTTTCCCATATTGTCATTTTACAATATTTGATCGTATATCGAACTTTCCTACAGACTTTTCACCAATAAAATTAAAAGGTCGTCGCTTGAAGTCACTTAGTAAAAAAGGGTCGGTTGAGAATCATGCACGTTAGTTCACCGCTTCAGAGACAATACAGCGCTTGGAGCGTTGTGGCCATAGAACCAAGAGTATTATAGAACAGAAACTCTCATGTTAGACTGTCAGGCACTGTTTGCAGCGCCTCTACCACGCGGGTGCCAACTAACCTCATACACTCTAAATCTGAATTAGTGAATATTCACTTATTCACGCCGATGGATGGAGCAGTTTCAACGAATTGAATCAGTGAGAAATTACTGTGAAATCGGTGACTGTTCACTGATTCCGATAAAGAGTGCCAACATTCCACAAGTAAATTAGTGAATGTCCACAGATTTTCCAGTAATTTTTCACTGATTCAATAAGTGAAAACTGTTCTTTGAAAACAACTGGAAAAACCGGTGAATATTCACTGATTCACTTGTGAGATGTTGGCGAAAACAACTGGAAAAACCGGTGAATATTCACTGATTCACTTGTGAGATGTTGGCACTCTTGAATGAAATTAGTGAACATTCACAAATTAAACCATGACTAAATTAACTGATTCAGAATGTTGAAACTGCTCCATTCATCAGCATGAATCAGTGAATATTCACTAATTCAGATTTAGAGTGTAAGCGAGGGTATCTGGAATCACTTATGGCCACATACAACGAACGTCCTCTGTTGCCATTTCGATTAGTTAGGGCCGAGAACTTAACATTATTCTTTGATCGATATTTTGAATGAAACTTTTATCGCCTCTATTTACCAAATTTAAGAGAATCCTTAAAACACCTGCTAATGTAATGATATGGAATTTGAAAATATTTACATACTATGTAGGTAACGTTTAAGTAAACAATTACCAAAAAATGCACATGTTCGTACGGCAGTAATTGAATAAATAAATAAAATTATACAAGGAATAATATACGAGATCTGTTTTTGAGTCTAGCTATTATTGTAGGGATGACGCAGCACATATATATTTTTAATGGCATAAGTTAAATAAATTGACAATCCATTTCATATTGTGCTATTTTGTGTTGTGGAAACTCAGTTTTGCACACAATTCTGTAGTAAACATTAACCTAATAACGAAGTGAAATGGCTACATTTTAATAAACATAGAAAAGCCATTGGAATTAATCCTTTCCAAACAAGCATGGGTCAAACGTCTGTCTGAAATAAGAACTAATATGTTTTCCACTCTTTAATACACAAGGTGGTACACAGCAATCTACAGTATATAATCAATAACGAATTATATCTAGCTTCAAGCCACTACCAATACACAAATCCAAAGGAAAAGTTTAAAGATACATGACGAAATTTTTCAAAAATATCTTCGTAAAAAAACACTTAAAACAGATTGCATTATAACCTCAAAACAATAACAGTAAATAACCTATGAACTGCTTGACGCAAAATGGCGACTGACTGTATTCAAATAGTTTCAAAATTGTCAGGAAAGTTAGTGCTGGTGCTGCCCCCATACCAGCTGGTGCCGAAGTTGACACTTCCCAACTTCGTTCTTAGAGCATGGATAACTAGAGATAGCTTGGTGCCTTTGTTGTGAAACCTACATCTAGCGATATGCAAAATATACGAAAACCGCTACAAAATAATTTATGTTGCGATATTCCTTTACGAAGACCATGAGAAATGTAATTTATTGACTATTGAATCTTTTACAATCAATACACAACATATTTGTTTTTATTCATTCTTTAAATTACTGGAAAACGAAAATGCCAAGACAATGTAAACAGAACATGTAAACAAACTCTTATTTTAAGACAAAAATTAACGAGAATAGATGGATGTTGGTGATATGCGACAGCGAATCATTCTGCACATGCTTATCTTTAAATGTGAGTGATATTTAAATACAATATGCTCACCGCTATGTAGTAATAAATAAGAATCTTGTTTCGCTCGGTGCCCATCAACAGCTGATTAGATCTAGGAAAGTGATAGACAATCAGCTCTCTAGTTGTTATCTATGCTCTAAGACTTCGTTTATTTCAGTTTCCTACGCCTGGCTGTGGCGATGTGGTGTTTGATGCTCGCTTCAAGTTCGTCCGTATAGCTCCGACGTTTCTTAGCTTCTAACGCACAAAACTGCTGAAGGCAGGCGGCTCCCTTAATGTAACTGCTACAGTCTTTTTGGCTGAGTATAGCTTGATTCTGTAAATATGTGGGGAGGGGGGTAGATTCCTGGTCTCGGAGGAGGGGGTGTATGCATAGAACAGGGGCGTGTACAGGGTTTATGTTCGGGGGAGGATACCGACTTGAGAATTTTCACTACACAATAAGGGGACATCGATCTCACGTCATGAAGCGTGGGGTCCAGGAATCCTCCCCCGGGAAAATTTCGGTTTCAATGTACTATAGAATAAATTTAAGTAGTATTTGAACCTAAACTGTGGATGTAACACTGCTAATTTTATCTTCGAGTAGTTTATTTTCATTTCGGGGAGGGAGGAGGGGTATCCCGATATTCCTCCCTCTGGCTACGTCCCTTGTCTAGACTCCAGAGTGTTTTCCTGTCAGCGGCGAAGTACACGCGGCCTGGCAGTTGAAGGCAGGTTCCAGGGAGTTAGTTCCTGAGCTGTACCCCTCCCCCCAGCCATCACATTCACTGCCCTGGCCCGTCCTCGTGGAATGGTTGGTCGGAGGAGTACTTGTCCATCGCACACCCCCGGCCCGTCATGTGGCCCAGACACGCCAGTGGCCCGTGCCCAGGGCAGAAAAACTACCCCTTCCTGCACGCAACATTGGCAGAGGACATCCACACTTTGAAAACATGATTCCGCCTCTCTGTTCGCAAAGCATCCTTACACCAGTGCCTAGCATAACAGTTAGCATGTAGGATCTCATGCATAGCATGGGTGTGTTTTCAAACGTGCAGGGGATTAATTCCCCTTCCGTTTGAAGTAAGAACAAGTTTATTCGAAAACTATTCAACTCTCGAGAGTGACGTCTGCTTAGGAATAACGTTCAAAGGACGTCACATGTGTGTACGCTCATTTCAGGTCCTTCTTTTACAGCTGAAGTTTTTCTCTCTGCCGAAAAACAGAATGCAGCAAACCAAGGTTTCTTTGCTCCTAGTGTGGTACCTTTATACTAAACCGTATTTTGGCGTTTCTGTAATTCAGTAAAGTAAAAGTAAATTTTACCGGGGTAGGCTAAGATCACATTGTAAAGCTCAGTACAATACATTTGCTCACAATTGACAAAAAAACTTAAAACACTATATAGTCACAAAAATGCGGGGGAGAGAGAGAGAGAGAGAGAACAGCAATAGATGTAAAAGTCTATGAAAATGTAGACATCTCAAAGTCTTTGCCAAACTATATTGTTTAAAACTGTACAATTTACAAAAATAACACCGAAAACGTGAGACTCAAAAACAAAAAACTGAACATTTGGAAAATGCTATAAAAAACTAATAGACCTACGGAAATCAATTAACTTACTCTATCCTCTAAAATTTTAAAAATTCACATTAAATTAATAACAGTATAACGGAAAACTATTACATTTACAATTCGACAGTTCACTCACAATTATAATCATGTTTGACGAAGTGGACAACAACGTATTTTACTTTAAAAATTTCATTACGAAAGTAAATCTGCTCACTTCCCAGCCACCGGGAATTACCTGAAAAAAAAAAAAAAAAATCTGATACCCATCGTTTGCCCTAAAGTGTAGGGAAAACGACGTTAGGGTAAACGCCTGTAGACTTGAATTCTAGTTCTTTTCTAGAGAATACAACCTTTTAGGGCAATCGACGTTAGGGCAATCGACGTTAGGGCAATCGACGTTAGGGCAAACTACTGTAGGGAAAACGCCTTTAGGCCAAACTACTTTAGAGCAAACGACGCGCTCCCGAAAAATCTATTACATTCTAAAATAAGCCCTCGTACCGTCTCTTATTTTGTTTATCTATCTATATAATTATCTACCAACAAACTAGAGCCGAATATACCCGATGTATCGTTCATACACATTCACGTACTTCACATTAACTACCTACCACTTCTTCTAAAATGCCATTAACTTTCCCATTAAATGTTGTTGACAGACAATGTCTGTTATGTCAACAATTCATTACCGACGTTGAGTGACGTTTATACAGGATGAATTGTTAATATGGGCTTACCCGGCAGGAGTGCAATCTTGAGGACAAATAATTAGGGAAACATGTGATATTAAGCCTAACGTGATTCATAAGGGTGGTGACCGCCTTAAAGGTGCGGATATCAAACGAGAAAATGACAAGTATGTCGTAAACGAACGTAATTCCGTATACACGTAAATTGTGTGAAGACAAGTAACAAAAAAATATATTGTTTCAGAAAGTAGATCCCTTAATACATTAAACGCCCTATACAGCTGGCGCAAGAACTGCATCGCTAGAAGTCCCTTAGTAAAAATGGGTCGGTGACAAGCATGCACGTTAGTTCAGCGTATAGAAAAAATATGGTGTTAGTGTTAGTGGTTCAGGGCTTGAAGCGTTGTGGCCATAGAACCAAGAGTATTATAGAACGGAAACTTTCATGTTAGACTGTTGGGCACTGTTTGCAGCGCCTCTACCAAGCGGGTGCCAACTAACTTCATAAGCGAGGGTATCTGGAATCACTTATGGCCACATACGTCCTCTATTGCCATTTCAATTAGTCAGGGGCAAGTACTTAACACGATTCTTTGATCGATAAATTGAATGAAATGTTTATAGCCTTTGTTTATCAAATTTAAGAAAATCCTTAAAACGCCGGCTAATATAATGATATGGAACTTGAAAATATTTACATGCTACGTAATATTTAAATAAACATTTACCAGAAAATGCACATGTTCGTGTGGCAGTAATTGAATAAATACATTTAATTATACAAGGAATAATATATGAAATATGTTTTTGACTCTAGCTATTATTATAGGATACTATTGAACGTGCGTTCGATATCTCTATCTACGAAACTAAAACACATTAAAAAACTACGCCTCTCTCTCTCTCTCATACAGGTGGTCCTGAACTACATGTATAAACGCAGGAAGGCGATTCCTTATGGAAAATAAAGCAGGACATATGTAGGACACTTTGTAACTTTTTAAGTGTAATATTGTGGGATTAATGAGCCGCAAAAGGTAAATATCAAGAGTAACTACTCGTGGGAAAATTAACAAAAACTGCATAAATGTACGAATTACGATTTATTACGTTGAATAATAACAGTAATTAGCAGTCGCGATTAATAATTATGCTTATTTTCTACCAATTCGATAGTGGGGAGGGCTATAAAGATCAGGGAAATTGTGGGGTAAAATACGTAAAAAGCATTATATTTATTACTTTAAATACCCTAATTACGATTGATTTTACGTAAATATAACAAGAAAAAACATGCATGACTACTGGAAAAGCCGACTTACTAAAGACGCGATAGTGGGGAGGGCTATGAAAATCAGGGAAATTGTGAGGTAAAAATACGTAAAAAGCATGATTTTATTACATTAAATACCATAATTACGATTGCTTTTACGTAAATATAGCAAGAAAAAACATGCATGACTACTGGAAAAGCCGACTTTCTAAAGACGCGATAGTGGGGAGGGCTATGAAAATCAGGGAAATTGTGAGGTAAAAATACGTAAAAAGCATGATTTTATTACATTAAATACCATAATTACGATTGATTTTACGTAAATATAGCAAGAAAAAACATGCATGACTACTGGAAAAACCGACTTTCTAAAGGCGCGATAGTGGGTAGGGCTATGAAAATCAGGGAAATTGTGAGGTAAAAATACGTAAAAAGCATGATTTTATAACATTAAATACCATAATTACGATTGATTTTACGTAAATATAGCAAGAAAAAACATGCATGACTACTGGAAAAGCCGACTTTCTAAACACGCGATAGTGAGGAGGGCTATGAAAATCGGGGAAATTGTGGGGTAAAAATACGTAAAAAGCATGATTTTAATTAATAAATAGCCGAAATGTACTATTTACAATACATTTAAGTTAAATTTAACTGATATAAATAGCTGTCTGCAATAAATACACGTGCATTACTTTATACAGTTTTAAAGGATGTACACATTTCGGAAATCATTTAAAAGTACGCAAAATATTACGAATAAGAATAAAAATCGTTTATACACAATATCACACAGTTTAAACTCATTCTACCAATTTAAGACGCTAAAAACAGTTACGGAAATAAATTCGTATTTTTAGAATATTGCACAAATGTACTAGTACATACGCATTAAATTCACGTTGTATGCATGTTGAACAGATGTTACGTGTCTTTAATGCCCATTATAAAACGTATTTAACGTGTTAAATTTGCAATAGAAGCCGGACACATTAACTTACACTGAACAACATACATTATTGTGGTAAAAGATTAGTACTTACTGTACTCAATCGTGGATACCAATTCTTCGCCACAAACAGTAAATTATGCATTGGTTCCTCTTCCGACGCGGTACCTTGGTCAATAAATCTCCACACACGTTGTATGCAAAACGTATTTGTTGCTGTGTCTCAATCAGCAAAATTTAACTAATACACACTATCCACGAGAGTTGCACACTGTAAAACGTCCTTAAAACACACACTACATATCACTTCTATTACGCCGCGAAGCATTCTTACTTGTAACGGTCATTTGTACCACAAACCGTCAAATTTTCCCTGAAAACACGTGTTATAAGCGTGACGGTTTTTTTACAACTGAATGTGCAGCCTAAAGAACAGTTGCGCAACGTATTAGCGCTAGTTTCAATGTATATCGCTAGGAGCGCTAGTTCCACATAAACACGCATCATGGCGAAGACGTAAAACACGGGAGTCGGACTTAGAATTTGGACGAAAAACGGAAAATTTCAAAGTAAACTACAATTTTCTTTACGTACGACTAATTTTCATCACTGTAGAAACATTTTTTATTAAGAAACTTTACCTGTAAAACCAATAGTTTAGTTCCTACGAAATGAGTACCTACTCTTGATATTTACCACAAAACAGATTGTACTGCGCATAAGAAATATTTAAGAAGGAGGTGGAGGGAAGGTTTCTTCCTCCTACTATCTTCTAGGCATACATTTCTTGATTTCGTGTGTAAAAATAACAACAGTTTTAAACATGTCGCACAATTATTTTACAATAAAATGTGAAACAAGTTAAACATATTCCCTCTACTGGAAGTGATATTTGTGTGCTTGTTGAGTTTCAAGTTCAGGTAAGATGCAGCGGCTTGACTCTGACGCGTGGTCACGTACGTCGGCCATGTTTGGTTGCCTACGTGCTCGTCGCTAGCTCTGTTTTCTGGGCTAGCGTTTGACAGCCGACTTCCCGTCGCCGTGAAAGGGTGACGAGCCACGTAATTTACAAAGCAAAGTAAACAAACTTCTGAGAACAAGCGAATGTTATCCGACTTGAATCCCGTTGGTTTATGCAGCTGCCCGACTCTCTTCCCACTGGACACTGCTACCTACGTGAGGTTAAAACAGGCTACCATAACACGATTTTTATAACTTAGGGTATGCTGCTGATTATAATTTCATTCGTAGGCTTTACATGCCGAGAAAATGTTATTGTTGCACTATTGGCACAGGTTAGGTACAGTAAGTCAGAATTTCAGTTTAAGATTTTCAAAACGTAACCTCTTCGTGAAGAAATGTTCCTTGCCCCTCGATCAACTCGTCACTTATAGACTAGTCTTAATTTGTCACGACGCAACCAAAACGACAAACACGTGAAACGGAATGCAATGGGTTCGAAATAGTGAAGAAACAGTGATACGTAACATAAATAAAATAACGATTGTCCCAGCCATCTTAAAACCCTGAACAGAATTACAGGCGTACATAAAGATCATGGTGATCGACGAAACTCGGTCACGAGGCTATCCTACTCCATCGAGTGAGTTTTTGTAAACACCTCACTAACTACTAACCATTTGTCAAACTAAAAAGTAAATAATGCTAGACAAGCTCGTGTAAATAATAGTATAACTATTCATTTGAAATGACAGCTTTACTACCGTGAATATAGAGCTTACAATTTACTTCCATCAAGCTCTTTACGTATTTGTTTTGAATGAACTCTCAATATAAATAAAGATCCAAATTTAATTGTCCGTTTGGAGTTGTTTACAAATTTCATAATCCAGCACATTTGTAAAATGTCCACTCCAATTAAATACTGGACTACGTTGCTAATTTTATCGATAAACAAGTCCCCTCTCGTGAATTTCGGGTGGGGTAAAATTTTTTTCTGTGATGATAAAAATGCATGTTTTCATCTGCCACGTCGTATAGAAATTCTAAAGAAAAGCATTCTTCGGTTGTTCTTGTACCAATAGGGCAAAACAGTTTTTTTTAACATAATTGCAGCACTTAAACAATATTTGATTGCATCGATATATTGCAGCACAAACAAATTTAACTACTTGTTAACACCTTAGCAGAACAACGTTTGTGAATCCCGTTTACAATGCCACGTACGCGGATAACTATCGCAAAAACGTAAAATCGAGACCTTCCAAGTCGCGTCTTCAACGTCACGCATGCGGACACGGTAACTTAACGGAGTCACGAAACACAGCTGGTCAAATCCCAACATTTCCATGTCCGTGAATCAACGTGGCCAATTTGAAATGAGTATTGTTCCACTTCGTCAGTCCAACTGCCGTTTCATTTGCAGACGTAGACTTACTATGATACTTTTGACATGTGTAGTGTGCAGGTGCTTCTATTTTTATAACCGCCAAATGCACAAAACGAACAATAACTATTCGAAAACGGTTGTATTTAAAGTAACATAATTACTATGTGTAACAACTGTTGTAATATTATAACATACACATTAATGCAGCATCTTTTTCACACATCGTAATTATTATAAAATGCAATGTCACGTAACGATTCTTGCATGGCTTTTGAAAGTATCCAAACAGTCTAAATAAAAAAAAAAGATTTTTTTAAAGCTTCGGAGCTCTTGGATCCGAATCTTGGCGTGGGCATGGCTGTTGTGTTATCCCTCTCAATTCACTCTCATCTGCTGCGTCACCTACTTTGTTAATAATTTTAATTTTCGCTTAATAACTGATGAATATTACTAATAACCGGCCGTGTTTCTTTATGGAAACATTACATTTTGCTATTTGGTGCGTATTATTGGGTGAAATCGGTACGAGTTATTTACTAGTTTATTATTCGGCGAGACAGAATTTACATCTTGAAATTTAAATTAGCTTAATATGCCACAGTTACGCTTTAATGTTCCGAATACAATATACATATTGAAACGTAAAGTAATTTGCTACGTCCCTAATAAAATATTTTCAACTAAATCTTGCCAAATCTTTAATCAGGAAGGAATCAAGAAAAATCCACCACGGTAACTGACACAGACTCTTTAAATCCTCGCTATTAAGAATTCATAGTATATAATTCAACCTTAAAAACATCCGTTTAGAATCGTAGGTTTCTCGAAGCCAATTTGCAAAAATCAGAAAACAGCTGAGACGAGTCTCATTCAACTCGACCTACAGAATACTACCAGCTTTTCCGTCTGCGATATTATCTACTTTTGAGAACTGTTAAGTCCGTGTCCTACTATTGCATCGCTTGAGGGGGAATTTGTGTACTTGGATTTCCTACCTTGTTGTTGCATGCATGGCTGAGACACGGCGAAGTTTCCTGGCGAGGAACGATGGCGATACCAGCTGGGCGGCCCCGTTTCCCGTCGACTTGGCTTCCAAGTCCTCGTGCAGCGAAATGACGCGGGGCGCGTTTGCTGCTATTCTCTACGCCTTCGCCAAATTGTTTGCTGGTGATGACGTCGATGCGTTAGGCGCTCATTGGCTTGGCGTAATCAGCTGAACCCCGTGCCGAAGATTGCCGAAGCCAGCGGCTAGTTTGAATTCCCGCCTGTTTGCGGATTTGGCGAGCTACCTGACGTCATCTGTCGGGAGCGACGTTCTTCATTATACAGGGTGGCCAAGAATAAGTGTTACAAATTGATAGGGATGGTAGATGTGCATGTTTGGAACATATTTGATTAAGGAACCCATGTCCGGAAATGCATCCTTATACCTGCAATGGTGCACCAAAGTAACAGGGGTAGGCAGGCAACCTGGCGATAACAAGCCAGTGAAAACATCTGTTGTGTTGTGTTATGTACTACCCGCTTTGACGCTCTGTGACTGTACGAGACACCGTGCATGTGTTACACTCGCTACGTTTATTGTCGTAGTTGTAGAGGCTACATGGAAGGCTACACATTGGCAGAGCTAGCCGATATGCATTTAGTGTATGGTGCAGCAGGCGGCAATGGAAGAGA
>PNEQ01014071.1:0-13892 GCA_003012365.1 Medauroidea extradentata
CTAGTAAACTAATGTACATGCACTACACTACATCACGCCAGTCCATGTGGCTGGTGGGAGCTTCCCTCCCCGCCGATACATCTACACGTAATTTATTAATTATGACAACAACTTCCGTCCAGTCTAAAATACGGGTCCAGAACCCAGCCAAAACATATACACGCGCCCCGCCGCCGGTTCAATGATTTGCAACTAGTCAAGTCGGGGTGCACTTGTTTTTACGATACACCCAACGAGTTATGGGAACTCAGGTTCCCGGTCTCGTGACTGCACGGCCATCTGATGGCATATGAGAATTCGGCGGCGGCATCTGCCAGTTGGTCTCCGACTCAGACTACCTGATGATGGCAGCTGCAACGACTGCCGAAACGTCGCAAGACAATCCTCAGACGCGGCTCACACCCACAAGCCAAGGAAATGGAAACCTTTATTATGTTGTTTTTTTATTCCCTGTGGTCTTATTTGTGGAATGGTTAGAACCAACTAGCTTGTAAGGTTGTTCTTGAGTTACACAAAGGTCAGAACTGTTTTTTTTGTTTAGTCTTGTTGAGAAAATTAATGTGTTTTAACAACAATATAAACTAACAAATAAAATGTTTTCCTTTATTTATTTCACTTTATGTTAGTGAGGAGTAAATACTGTAAGTACAATTGGAATATTGCTCAATATGTACTTGTTGACAGAAAAATACAGTATGACACATTGTTTAAATTTGTGAAGTATGTACTGTATGTAGCAATAGTAAAACTGAAATGGAAAACCAAAGTAAACTACGAAGAGTATTCATTGAGGTTCAGCCCATCATATTATTTAATAAATTTCTTTTATGCGAGTGTATAAAACAGTTTCATGCAAATTTGGGCTTTAACATGCCATGTTAAAAAAACTATGAAAGGTAGAAAATTTATTTTCCACCATTCGTCTACTGCTAGAAGCAGAGCCTTGTCGAGGGTGAGAGGGGAGGGAAACGGGGCATTTGCCCCAGGCCTCGCATTCTTTGGGGGGGGGGGGGCTCAATTTTTGGGTAAAAATATACAAATTACGTGTAATTTTAAATAAAAGGGCTTTTCGTAAAGTTGATGCCCAGGATTGCTTTGGTCGGAGCTATAACAACACAGAGTTTATAGGAAAGTATGAGGATCTAAAAGCACATATTACAACTGACCTAAAAATAAAGGAGAGCACTTCGGAATAATTCTCTAAAAAGCCTCGCTTTTCCATAAGTGGGCCTGTTCAGAAGTGTGCAGTTGATTAAATACCACCAATTTTAATTCTACAAGTGGCTGTTCTGTAGGGTTACCAGATACTGAGAATAAGAAAGGACATTTAACTAAAAAGGACAGTTCAAATATTGAAGAAAAAAATATTTTCATAGATCCAAGATTGCTGGTGTATGTAGCAATGGAGACTAAGCCAAAACATGAAATACTTCCCATTGTCGAGACAACAATGTTGGTTGCATGAGGAGCAATGACATTTTTAATAATTGCTTCTGCTTTGGTTCTAGCACATGAAATATTTTTTGCAGTTACAGAGTCTTGAAAAACTGTCTTTACTCAGGCTAGATGTACAGTCCATTGATTTAAAAGAATTTTCTCGTGTACATTTTTTGAGATACAATGAACAAGTATGGTTTGTTGTAAATCAGAACACCATAAATGTATAAACATTCAGTTACTTTTCTAGCATTTAAATTCAGAAGGAGCAAAATTGTTTTGTTTACACAGAATCCAAAACCAATCAAGCTTTGGATATACTCCGTGATTTTAGCTGGTATTACATAGCTCTTCCTGCCATCTGTATTTATGTACGATGTCAAGTGTGTTCTGGTTCCAGTTACATCTATCCAGAACCTGCTGTTATATTTACAGAAACCCGGTATAAGTGCATCAACGTACTATGTACAATAGTGTGTGTGTTTGCGAAGAGGTTCAGATAGTCTTGGAATCTGTTAAAATATGATTGGTGTGTTGAACAAAAAAAAAAATCAGCTGTTACATAAGGTAGTTGTAAAAATTGAGGCATACCTAATTTTCCATTTGAATTAGTACAAGACGTTTGTTTCACACTGGTGTTAACCATTTTGTTGTGAACACGCAGTGACCAGTTCACTAGTACTGGCAAACAGTCAGTATAATGTTAATACTAGTGGTATCCAGATGTTGACCTTTTTTGCTCGTATTAGAGTGTGGTTTTGAATTGCAATTTGTCGTAAATTTTGTACACACTTGCCTTTTAGATTTTATACAAGACAAACAAATATGTGCTGACTAAAACAAAACACCAACAATTAGGCAGGTGACTCCTTGTGAACAATAGAGCAGCAAACTTATGAAGCACTTTGTACGTAAACGTAACATTAAGTGGGCTAAAAGCATGATCAAGATTAGCAATAAACCAAAATGCATGTTAACATACTACAAAACGCAGAAATTTAATTTAAATTACGAAATAAAACGACATTCACTTGTAAAACCTTGATTATTTCCTCTGTAAAAAAATTAATATACTGATAAAAGAAAATGGATAGGTAAATATTTGAAATTTCAAAGTTTGCACTGGGATGATTTGAAATCCAGAAAAAAGATTGGACCTGCAGTGTTTATTTTCTGCTAAAAACAAATTGCCTGATATAGTTCACAAGTTATTTTTTTACAGTAATTCGCCATGTTGGCATTCTTTGGTTATTTTGTGACCATCTTGTGTGTAAATACATAAACCAAGGTGGAAATTCCTGTTAAAATATTTTGCACGCCACATCTCCTGGTACTCTATTTCCACTTGTGATACAGTGGTTGCATAGTTTTTAAATTCCTCCCAATGTAGGTCTGTTGTGTTTACAGAAAGCATTTTGGTGAAGTGAACATTTAGTTGAAGAGGCTGGTGACCTGTCTGTTACCAATTAGGAAATACAACTAATGCTTAATTATTGTATTTACTTAATAACCATGAAGGAGTCTTAACAATCCAACTTTGTGGCAGTACTTACAATATACTGTAATGCTTTTCTTCTCTACCTTCTTTTCATTTTACCTCACATACATTTAAAAAAAACAATTAGTCTTATGCACTCTTGTAGATGAGACAGCTGATCTATTTTACTTCATAGCTTTACATATGTGAAGACAAAAAAATTCATACTAATGGCAAAATATAACAGAGCTTGTGGCCATAATCCATCTGTGGAAAAATTTACGCGTAGCAGGACACTTGTGCCGCATGGGCACTATCGTGTTTATATCTGACTGTGGTTATGTTCACAGGATTTATACCGTATAACTAGCTCTGTTTTTGCAACCACGAAAGGTTTACTGTTATATTATTTTCTAGTTGTTGCACTGTATATTGTTGCAAGCTTCATATCAGTGTTTTATTGGCGCCAAGCATTATAAGTTCTCGCCTTTTAATGCGTGTTTCTTTTACTTGTATGTTGTGTCGTGACCACCTGTATGTTGTTCAGCTTTTTTCTTTGTTAAACACGTGACCAAACTAAACCTCTCAAGTCTCCATATTTTGCTAGCTACTTAGCAATTGGCCGTTTCTCACTGCCTAAGGTGTGGGCGTGCAGACTGCCTTCAAAAGTCAGTGTAGTTAGGTTTTCTCAGGTGCTCACAGTAGCCCCGACTTCGCAGCACAAGGTGTTGAGATGCCAGTGAGAGAGAGGGCATGCTGACACAAACGTACCACAGCCCGAGGAGAGTCTCGTGTCCGACTGCATATCTCAGTCGGTTGCGCCCATCAAATAAAAGCTATCTTGCTGCTGCCAAAATCCATTGTTGCTCTGACAACCATCCGAGCCACGCTGGCCGGCAACAATCAAAACCTTGTTGGTCACAAACGGGAATGATCTGCAGATTATATTTTTATGTGCAAAACAAATTTCTGTTAATACGACTCATTATTATGATGCTTGTAACTGTATATAACCTTGTTATAGGTATACAAGAGGCAAAAATGTAACCCCTTTTGTACTAAGGGGTTTTCTGAAATGGAGATTACAGAGTGGCACTTTCATTAGAGTACACTATCGTCAAATATATTAATTTGATGTACTGTAAACAATATTAGCACTAAATATAAGCATAATTTAATTTGTAAAAATATTTTAAAACAGAAAATTAATAACTGTAATGTAAATTTAATATGAGGACAGGTGTGCTCCAAATGCATTTACTTAAAGTTGCTCAGTTATGCTTAAACTTAAGCGCCACTTTTTACTGAACTCTCCCATGTGTAGCCTTATTTTGCTCATACATTCATTCACGTGCATATGCATCGAGCTGTTTTACACTGTTTCTACTGCTGATTATTTGTTTATAACACATACATACGTATATTTGTATTCTAACAAACCATAGTTGACCTGGTTGTAAGTCATATATACATGTGTATTACATTGTTGGATCTACTGACAATTTTTTGTATCTAACAGCATGTATGCAGATATTGTATTTGTCATGTAGTACCTGAATTGACAAGTTCTACACCCTAGAGCAGCAGCTCGCTTTGGGTCTATGGAACACAACTTAATAAATAAATAAAAAAATGTAAATGTTACAAAACTCAGAATATTTTTTCATATTTACTGTAATGACAATGATAATTTTTATTGCACCTATCAACTTACCAAAGTAAACTCCATTCTTACAAGTTACAAATAAATTAAAACCAAAAAAAACTCCCTTATTATAGAACAATAATGTCAATTAAAAAATACTTACGAAAGTTGAGGGAGAGCTATGTGTGCTGTGGGGAAGATGTAGCCTAGATTCTATTTATTTTATTCAGAAAATTGAAATCCTATATTATAAAAAAAAATGGTAAAATTTGAAATTTTGGTCAGGGAAAATCAGAGAAATTTTATTGGTTTTCTGTGGACACCCAGTAGGCCCTACTGTGTTTCATAAATAAACTATGAAAAAAGTGTCCCTAGCAGCTTGGAATGTTTGAGATTCCTTCTATTCTACGTAACGCTGAATCCTAAGAACAATACTAAAAATACCTTAGAGTACCTAAACATATTTTGTCACAGAGAAAAAAATTTTTTTGAACACAGGATGTCATTCCAAGCCCCTAGATGTGCTAGCAAAACATGTTGCACCATTTTCTGGAGCTGTCGAGATTGTAATAGAAAGATAATTGCTACGTTTTGTTATTGTCAGTATGGAACTATTGCCCTTAACTGCAGCAGTGTTAATGCAATTAGAAAACTATAGTATTACAATGCTTGTAACTTCATGTAACACATTACTACATTATAAAAACTTAAATTTGGCTGCACTGGCATCGAACTGGCTCAATCAGGAGAGGGGACAAAAAATAATTTTATCACCAATCCCACGATTAAAGCAGGGGGTCGGGGGTTCCTCCCCGAAAAATTTTGATTTCAAGGTGAAAACGGGTAGGCCTACACGTTAAGCAGTTTTCGTGTCAAAATCATTGGGTAGAAAAAAACACTGGATGAAATACTAACATTTTTAAACACATAATTTACTAACAAAGATACAGTTCAAATGGGTGGTTAACAATCTCATTTACCCCTTCCTTAGTTACAAACCTGATTGAACAAATATCTGAAGTACTTTTGTAGACTTGTCTGAATGACAAATTTTACAGTGTAAATAACAATACACTGACACAGTTAAAATAATATCTTCAATCACTGAAATTTGTTTAGTTCAATTTTAAGATTAAACAAAAAACTTAATTCTGTGACCAGAGCACTAGACACGCCTATGCTAAAGAAGCACAAAATATTAACTAAACAGCAATGAAACTTTCATAACAATAGTAATATATTCAAATTAACTAAAAATAAAGGACATGAATTGCAACTATTTTCTGAGTTAAAATAATTCAGATAAGTAATAATTCTTGTTTGTCAAAAACATTTCATTTCTTTTTAATTTAGACAATGCAGTTTTTTTACTTGATTATATACAGCACTTAGGAAAACTTCGATTCCCACCTAGGTGATCTGGATTCTATTCCCTGTGGGTCCAAGACTGGATGTGGGAAATGTGGCAGATGTTGCCGTTGGCCGTCGAGTTTTCTCGGGGTACTTCCAATTTCCCCTGACTCCTCATTTCATCAATGCTCTGCACTCATCTCATACATTCCTCGGGCCGGAGGAGAGCATGCCTGTCTGGCTTGTCGAGCAGCTGGCCCAACCTTCACCCCGGTCTTCCCCCACCCAAACTGTGATCCTGCCTGAACACGGGACTACATGTTATGGTTTTTATTTTCATGTGCAGCACTTGCGAGAAAAACTAAGTTTCTAAAACTTTATGGCAATCTGCTCAAGCTGTATGATTTTACTAATACTGAAATCAGTACGTTCATAGTATTTATTAATGTTAAAATTAATTTTCAATGCATAGTGTGTTAAATATACTACAACATTATTCTGTGGAATTCGAGAGTTTTTAAATTTCATCACTAATAGAGTTATAAATTTAGAGGTAAAATCGTATTTGTTTCCAATTCCAACAATTGTAAATAAAAAATTATTTCTAGAAACTGGCATGTCAGTCAGTTAGAAAAATGAAAATACACCACAGTTTTCAAATCTGTTTTGTAAGTATACTCTTGAATAAATGTCCAAAAATCACATTTGATCTCAAATCGGAGTAATATAAAGCATCAAGAAATAATTTTTGTTTTAGTTATTAATTACTGTATATACCATTTCTACATTGATAACATTGCCGTAAGTTCCCAACTATTTAATTATGTCATCACAGTAATGCACTTAGAAAATTTTAAATGTAAAACTATGCAAAAATTTCTAAATGTTATCACCATTTGAACTAGTCTGAAACACAAACTAACCAATGGAATCGTATGAAAAAAAAAAAACTAAATGTGATGATTCTTTACACTTTAACTGTGATGGTGAAGGAAATACTATACTAAAATGTTATAGGCCTATAGTATCTTCAAAAAATATTTATCCAGCATACAGCAAATTTTCAAAGGAACTTAATGGGTCAATTGTGACAAATCAAAGAAACTTTTTGTTTCACAGGATAAGTTAGACACATTGTAGATGATAAAAAAAAAAAAAATACAAAATACAGTACTAAGGCGATAATGTTTTCTTTCCTATTTATTCCGAGACTGCACAGCATCATTTTAGAAGCTAGAGCAATACAAAAAAAATTTAAACGATATTTCAAGATTTTATCATTAACAAGTTTTCCTTCTCAACTTGTTACTGCATATTATACAGTAGTACATTTTGAATAGCAGGCAAACAAAAACTGTTTGTAAAAAAAAGCCTGGCACTGATTGCAGGAAAGAAGTGACCAAAAATTGCACATATTACGCTTGTCTAAAGTAAGTTAGTTAAATCTTAGAAAATCATGTCCCCCCTTTTTTTTGTGCCCCCTTCCAAAGACACTAATGCTCCCATGCCCTTCCCAGCATCAACGCCCATGTGTGACTGCAACCAGGGCAGGGGGAACATGCACTTGAGGTGGTCAGGGAGAGAGTTGATATGTTGAAGGATAAGCAGTGGGTTGTTGTAGCAGGAGATCTTAATATGCCAGGGGTGCAGTGGACTGAGGGTTTGGAAGGGGTGGGTGCTAGGATGCAGAGAATGGGATCACAGTTAGCCAACAGAGGGTTAGTGCAGGCAGTGGAAACGCCTATAAGGTGGAATGACGAGGGTGTTGGTTCCCTGCTTGATGTGATCCTGGTTGGGCCTGGGAGTGCTATAGTTAATACAGTAGTGTTACGAGGGAATCAGTGACCATGACATTCCTGTTGTACAAATAGAGCTGGGGAGGAACAAGGTAGAGCAAACCAAAGAGAAGGTGGTTTGGCAATATGGGCGTGAGAACAGGCTGGGAGCTGAACATTTCCTGAGGAATAGGTTTGAGAAGTGGGCTATGGAGGAAAGTGTAGAGGACTTGTGGAGAGGCTTTAGGAGAACAGTGGAGGAAATGTTAGTAGAATTTGTACCACAAAGAAGGATAAGGTTCACAGGTGATCCACCATATTATGGGAGGGAGATTTGACGTTTGAAGAGAAAATGTAGGCAAATGCACGCAAAGTGGAAAAGTGATGGTATATCAGGAGCCAGGGAATATATGAAGCAGATGGGCAGGGAACTAAAAAGTAAAATCAAGCTGGCAAAAAATTATTATTTAGGTAACATGATGGAGGGAGGGAAGAGCAAGGAATGGGGAAGATTGTTTAGCTATCTTAAGCAAGTGAGGGGCGAAGGAGAGGAAATTCCATCATTGAAAGAATCTGATGGTCGGACAGCTACAGATATAGCCTGACTCACAAAAGAATTCCATTTTTTGACAGTTTTGAAGGCTATCATGTGTACCAATTTCTGCAAGAAATTACTTTTAATTTTGATAAATTGCACACTTTGAGACCCAGTTAAGTGTTTGTGTGCAAAAGTCACTTATGGCAGAGGAAACACTGCTTATTTCATGGAAACAACTCAAAAAATAAATGCCAATACAACTGTCAAAAAGTGGAATTCTTTTATGAGACAGAGCTATAACAAAAATAAGGCAAAAATGCTACAAAAATCAATATTTTTCTGTGTTCAAAGTTAAGGAGGAGTGGAACAAGGAAACAACTGTGTCGCCAGGTTGCGTAAGTTTAAAGTCTATGAGCATAAAATAAAAACAGTATTAAAGGAGTTGAAGAATAATAAGGTAGCTGGACCAAATGGCATTGGGAATGGAGCAGTTAAGTTTGGTGGGGTAGAGCTGGCTAGATATCTGGTAAAGTTGTTTGGAAGATCATTAGAGCAAGGAAAGTTGCCACTGGACTGGAAAGAGGCAACAGTTGTTCCCATATACAAACAAGGGGAGGATAAAGAGAGGCCTGGCAGTTACAGGCCAGTGAATCTCACAGAGAGTACAGGGAAGGTAATGGAGAGATTAGTAGTGCAATACGTGGTGAGCGTTATGGACGAGAAGAATTGGCTTCAGGAGTACCAACATGGCTTTAGAAAGGGTTACTCATGTGAGACTCAGCTGGCAAGTTTGTTAGAGGATATAGTGCAGGTAGTCAATGAGGGGAAACAGGTAGATGAGCTTCATAGACTTTGAAATGGCATCTGACAAGGTGTCTCATGGGAAGTCGATGTACAAGTTAGACCAGCTGCTAGACGACAAGTCTTTGGTGATATGGATTAGGGACTTCCTCAGGTGGCGTAGGCAGAGAGTGAAAGTAGGGGAAGCAATGTCAGAGGAGGGAGAAGTGGCATCAGGAGTGCCGCAGGGAAGTGTGTTGGGGTCCTCTGTTATTCACAATAATGGTGAATGACATGGGACTCAAGATTACAGGAAAAATAAGATTGTTTGCAGATGACTGTGTGCTGAACATAGAGGCAGGCAGTGGAAACAACTTGCAAGCAGATATTGATAGGCTGTGGTCTTGGACATAGGAGAACAGAATGAAGATTAATGTTCGCAAGACTAAAGCCCGCTGCACACAGTGTTATATTCCTTACAATATTGTATACTAGGAGTCGTACTTGCTCGGCTACTAGCTACAATCTTGCCTTCTACAAGTAGCCCTGCGAGCTCAGGTACTGGATTTGCATAGTTGCCGGCATCCTATTTTTGTTGCGAGCTCTACTGCAATATTTAAGCAGCGACCAATCAGAATTCATCAAAACAACAACACTAGAAGTTTTGACGCATGCGAGTAGGGGAAACATAAACATGGAGGGGAAGAATTGGATGAAAGAACTGTTTACATTTTAGGCGCGATTTTTCGGAAAAAATGGAAGGAAAGAAGTGGACGAAAGACCAACAGACTAAACGGAAGTTCCAGCAATAATAATTTCGGAAGTGGACAAAATATACACATCACAAGGCATAACCACAATTTTCCTACTCAAGTTCTTCCCAAAACATAAGGGTGCCTCGATTCCGATTCCATCGTAACAGCAATTTTCTTGCCCACAAAGCTCTTTTTTTTCATTCCTTTGTGCATCTGAAGCAATGAGAAGTGTAATTCTCTTTACAAATCAAGCAAGACAGCTACTATCGTGTGCAGCAGAAACTCGTAACGCACCTAGTGTATCGGCTTGTAATCTATCCAGTAAAGAAACTAGTAAACATTCTAGTAAGCGAACTAATAGGAAATATTGTATCGTGTGCGGCGGGCTTAAGTTGGTGAGGTTTACTAGGAAGAAAATGGCGAGCAGATGTGTATACAGATGGAATGGGCAGGAAATAGAGGGAGCTGCTGAATGTAGGTACCTAGGAGTTGTGTTGCAGGCTGATCTGAGGTGGATAAAACAGGTGGAGCGAGCGTAGTTAAAAAGGGAAGGAGGGCTTTCGGCCTACTGGGAAGGGTGTTGAAGGGAGTTAGTGGTGAAGTGTGTAGGTGAAGGCATATTGCACAATGGTTCGGCCAATGTTGGAATACACAGCTACAGAGTGAGATCCATATGTGAAGGTGGAGGTACAAGAACTAGAGGAGGTGCAGAGAAGTGCAGTTAGATGGGTAATGAATAAATGGAAAAGGTAGGGATATGATGGTGAGGAGGAAAGAAACTTTAGACCTACAGTGATGATGCAGGAAATGGGATGGAAGCCACTGAAGGACAGGAGGAGAATAGAATGATTGCTCTGCAGGCTTACAATGGGATCATTCAAGGGGAGAGGAACCAACAGTGAAAAACTTCAGAGGGTGTGGAGGAGACCGAGAGAGGGGTAGGCAGTCTATGCTTGTAAGGACGGCAAGGGAGTGGAATGTCCTGCAAAATGAGTTGGTGACTGTGAGCAGAGTTGGAAGGTTTAGGAAGGGACTGGAGGGCTGGTAATGTAGGGATGGGGAGGAGTCCACTTGCCACCGGGCGGTAGCCCAATTCCGAGAATGAGATATTATTATTATTATTATTGGATGAAAAGTAACCAATATTATCCACATACAAGCACTGTGCAGATAAGCAAGCATTAAAAAAATTATTGCATTATTGATCATCGGCACTGCATTTTTAATCTGTCTGCAGCTACATTTACATCAATAACTTATGATTGAAAATAAAGCATAAATTAAATGTCAATCTACATAGTAGGCCTACTTCAAATGTAAGTAAATCAACAAAATTTGGTTACGTATGATTTTCTTTATTTGAATTCACTATGCAGTGAATACACACAATGAAAATACAATTTACCTTAAATTTTTCAAGACAAACACAAAAGAAGAAAATTTCTACAATACATTAATAGAAAAACTAACACGTAGGTCAGAAGTATTTTTTAAGTTACATGTTAGCTAACAAAAATAGATGATAATAACGAGAGGAAGGAAGGTTCTGTAGCACTGTTGGAGACACGTTCACTGTTCAATGATGGGACATCATGTTTCGTTTTGCCATTCCTTAGAATAATGTCTGCTTCTTTGTCTAGCTGCACCATCATCATCTGCTTTGTCAGCAGTGGCACCACTAAGTTATACGTGTTGATTTTTGAGTTAAGCTTCTTGACCACAGACTCATGGTTGCTCAGTATCTTCTCCCACTCGTCTATTTCCTCACCAGTCAAGGGCACCCGACCCAGACGTGTCCTCTTCGCCGCAAGACTATCGCGCAGTGATTCCAAATCCATTCTGATCTCCTTCTGCAACGTGATCCATTCTGGGGTAAAGCCATTTTCAATCAACACCTCGTTCATCTTGTGAGTAACAAAATCGACGTACGGATTTGTGTTTTTGTAGGCAAGTGGCTTTCCTTTGCCCGGAAGATTGTCAAACTCGCCCCTTGACATGGATTCCTGGATGAGATCCTCAACGAGCCTGTCCATCTCCGATCTTATCTTATTCTTCTGCGCTTCTCGAATATCTTTTACCACGATGCTATCTTCATTGCCTTGCGACAACCTGGACACCCGGTGGTTGTATACTCGGTCGACTGCTACAGCAGCGCGGTGTTTCTGGAACTGTTTTTCACGTTGTAACGGTGTCCCAGACCCATAACCTCCATAGCTCAAATATTGTCGGTGTTGTGGGGCTGTATGTTGGATATCAAATTCTTGAGATTTTTTCTCTTCGTAATACAAACCATATTCACCGATGCCATCGTCGACATTCCAGCGCCTGTTGCTGAACTTTCGCTGTAGTTTTCGGTATGCTGCTTCTATCTCGCTGAATTTCTCTGCGTTAGCTTCTGGCGACGTGCTGTCTGGGTGGAACCGCTTAACAAGCTTCAGGAAAGACTGTCTGGCGGTTTCTTCATCACAATCTTTAGGTAATTGTAAAACAGCGTAACAATCCAAATTATCATCCATATTTTTATATCCGACGCTCCTAATAAAAATGGGATTCAACAGTACTACTGAATCCATAAATGGCCATGATTTTATATTCGCCATACAACATATTCTAAATCTTTGAAATGATAGCAAATGTAAGGTATGCGCCATATATTTTATTTCATAGAAAAAATATAACAAGCGCAGGGGTGTTAGATGGTAACTCCAAAATCCTGGTACTGACACCACAAAAAAGCTGGTACTTTAAACGAAAACCTGGTACATAGTAAAAAAAAATTCCCAAGAAGTGTTTACAAGCATGAAAAAATATGAAGTACTAAAACATGCCTTAAGTATTTTAGGAGAAAAATATATTGAAAATGTTTAAAGAATACTCTTAATTAACAGAAAATCAAATGTTCATGTCTACCAAAGCTTGAATGATGCAATAACTTGCAATAACTACATGCGCAGATTCATGCTCTGAATTCAGAAGTATTGTGCCAAACATATTTTTTATTTAGAAAGGTTGTGATGAAAATACTGTTTAATGATGGATTTGAATACATTCAAATACAAAATTCTGAAATCCTGGTACTTTTGCGTACCAGGACGAAAGTGTCCTGGTACATGCTACAGCACCCTGAAAACTGGTACGTGTACCAGGATCCTGGTACGTCTAACATCCCTTTACAAGCGGTGTTTTATTTTACAAATTATTGAACATTTTCCGAAATTTTTGTTTAGTATAAGCAAATACAGCACAATCGCGCGGCAGCATTTCAGCTTCGTCTAATATCCGTAGCTAAATTGTAGCAGCACAGCCGTGACACAAGTTTTTTTTTGCATTTGAATTGTGTACTTGTCATTGCACTTAGATTTAGATTTAGTTTAAAGCATCCTTGGATTTTTTGTACATTTTTGCACAAAGATATCGGACAAGTCATATATACAATATACAATCAAATGAATAAATGAAATAAGTTATACATTTAAAATTAGGCACTAGGGGTGGGATTCATAGTCCCAACTTAAGCAAGAACTTCGTCAAGACGGTCTTGTTTCTTAAGAAAGCGATTTCCCAACTCCAGTTGCATAGTCGGTGTCCAGAGGATAGCTTCATGAAGTCGACGAGCTTGGATATGTGCTACTTCCGGCTTGACGAAGTAATTGCTTAAGTGGTCGAAGACACACGAACATACACGACTACATACGAGTTGGAAATAACTTTCGTGCGTTCTGCTTTGTTTCACTGGCAGTTCCATTACACGTTCGTCGCTTTCTATTTTTGATTAATTTTTTAAGATGTCTGGGATATGTTCGCGGTATTACACGCCTCTGGAGATAAAAGTATAGAAAATAAGCAAAGAGTAACCGATTTAAACATATATATTTTAGTCATGGTTAAGCATCAAAATGAATATTAGTTATACGGTACATTTTTGCAGTAGTAAATTCTGAAATTATTTTTAGCTTTATGTTTGAAATGGTATAACTATTTTGATATTACAGTACTTTAGGTTAGCGACTTAATTGACTATTATTACTGAACGCAAAGACGAATATCTTTCTAACCTCGTGTTTGATTGCCAGTTTGGTTATCGGTAGAATATTTCAAAGTATTTTACAAATAAACAAATTGGTAGCTTGTTTGT
>PNEQ01014072.1:0-13893 GCA_003012365.1 Medauroidea extradentata
ACAGAGGACTCCTTCAAGGAGTTGTCAGTACGCCACTGTTAACAACTGACTTCTTCAAGGAGTAGTTAGTATGTCACTGGTAAAGAACACTTCTTCAATAAGTTGTTAGTATGCTAGTGGTAGACATGTTCCTTCAATGAGTTGTTTGTACGCCACTGTGACATAGGACTCCTTCAAGGAGTTGTCAGTACGCCACTGTGACAGAAGACTTCTGAGTGCCCCTGTAAGCACCTCTGGGAGCTCGTCCATCTGGCGCTACGACTGTTTCTCACTAAGTACAACTGTTTTCTTGCCTGTTCACCTGCGATAAGAAGAAACACTTCACGCGAGGTTGGAATTATGAGTTCACAGAATTATCACACTATATACAAAGGATCTCAGCAACAAAGATGAAAAAATTCTTTTCACCAGATTTACTACCCAGATACACGCGATTTTATAAACTTTCCTTCAATAAAATTACAACAGCACTGTTATAATCTTGCATGCCAGTTGAATGTCTAGCGTGTAGAGGCAGGAGGGCTCTTTAGGCCTGTGATATTGTACCTTCTTCGATCTGGTCTCTAGCACAGTTCTGTCCGTCGTCTGATCTGCGACGTGATTGCAATAGATAACTAACAACGTGTCGCTTTACTTGTCATTATGGACAGTAAAATGTCGCTATTTCAATTACCTGCATGTCAGAATCAACTATCCTATGCATACTAAGCCCCGACCATTTATTCACTTGCTGCTACTTTGTGGAACAGCAGACAATGAACGAATATACTACGGCTGAGTATGTGTAGGACAATGGATTCTAGCATGTGGGTCACTGAATTCGGGAAGTCTTCCTGTCTCTACTTATCACATGTTTACAGTTGAATGCTATGACGTCACAGATTTCCTGTTAAGATTAACCTTTATCGCATTCCGTCCTTTCTTGATCAGAATAGTAGATAAGATATGTTCGCAATCACGCTCCTTCTGCACAAAACACTGAAAGAAAAGTACTGATAAAGGTACCGTACTTGAATTTGGTTGTACGTCTGCATTATTTTTACAACAATATGTATGAGTAACAATATGTTGTGTTAAAGAAAGCTGTACTTTGCTCCATCTACACAATATTTTGGTACTCCTACAGAACATGTTGTAAAAACAATCCCGATAATACAGACAACCTAAATAGAATATTGTCCCTATTTTAACAGAAGCATTTTACCTACAACAATTCTTTTGTTTCAGTTACGTAATCTATTAACTGGTAGTCGTGGCTTCTTAAGTTTTCGCTGTTACCTCTGCTCATTTCTTCCCCTCTCTCTCTCTTCTCTAGTCATTCTAACCCGGCATAGATATATCTGAGTAACTGGTCACAGCTGGTTCTTTATAGCGCTCTACGTCTCACTGACAGCGGGGTCATTACAGACGGTTAAACACAAATTCATACAAGGACAGGAACTAAGAACCATGGCTATATGTAAAGTTACCATCCCATCATAAGCCTGAAGCCATTTCGGGAAACCATTGGAAACCGGAGTCAGGTTGGCCGGAGCCGAGACTCGAACCCGGAGTACATCATTTTGTTGTTGCGCAACATTTCTCAGTAACCTCTCTCCCACCATATTTTACACGCTTATTACTTTACATTTTAGTAAAGGTTGTGTACTAAATATTATTGTCATATTTAACCAGCGTCTCTGTATACCAAATCATGGCTTTCTAAGTATACTAGTCAGATTTCCTATCAATATATCGTACACCAGGTACCCCGCCATTATGATACAATACTTGCTCAGCCTCAAGAGTGCAAGACACTATGTTTATAAGCTGACATAATTAACTACGGGGTGAATATTTCTAGGAGCGAAAATACTTGACAAAAACTAGTCGAAGACAAATACTGTTCCTGCACAAGGTATTTCTGTTGTAAATAAGCATAGTTGATACACAGAGATAAGGTTGAAGAAGTGTGCAGCAGCGAGTGTAGGATAATAAGATGGTACTTGAAGAGTGAGGGAACTACAATAAGACGATGGTAGCAGCTAACAAGGTGGTGCTGGGAGCGATAAGGCACGAGCTGAAGACTGCCCCTCCTAGAAGCGACCTACTACAGCAGCAGAACATCTACTATATACACTGCTGCCTGCAGCAAGGCTTCAAACGTACCTTCTACATCACTTCGTAGCAACATTCAACAACACACTCCCAACAATCAAACACGTTCCGGGCCATTTCTTTAAAATACTATCCATACAACTTTGACATGTAATTAGTTGTTTTATAAACAACATAACTGGGAAAAATCAATAAACTGCGCTTATTCACACACAACTAACTTGCATGCCTTGCACACATATAATAAAACTAACGCATGTATAACTACATAATGCAGTCCACATTTAAACTTTGAGATGTCAATATACAGTTTTCTGCTATTTCTACAAATATTTGTATATATTGCTTTGCGTTTTGTAGTACGGTAACAATAGTTATTTTATTGTTCGTTTCGCCAATTACGAGCGCCGGGCATTATTTGTGAAGTGAAGAACAGAATAGTTCTCCTCTCTCGCACTACCGGCGCAGACACACGACACAGTGACGTAACCTCTTCTAGGAGTTGAACACGGAGACATGCACAGAGCTGGTTGTTCACTGTAGATAGTTCCTCTGTCCACCACTTGGCGCTAGTAGCTACTGGTATAGCCTTCCTCCACACAACTGTACAAACACACGAGTGTTCTCAGGCCAACATTGGTCAGGAGGCTCTCTGTTGTTGAAGAATGTAGAATGCGAGTATTATACCCATATGGACATTATAACATACTACACCATACATAAACTATCACAGGGTAAGTATTCACACACATGAGGTCGATTGCAGAGTCATGTGAGGGAAATCTCGAGGTGAAGGTGAAACTAAGGTGAAGTTGGGTAAAATCTGAGAATTTTTCGTTTCCACTGTACAGACAGAGAATTGAGATATCTCCATTGAGATGGAGTTTTACCACAATAATCGCGAGAAAAATAATTTATCTTCGTGCATCGGCTTGCAAATGTAGCTAAAATATATATTATTTTTATTTTATTATGCACAATACTTAAACAAACGTGACACTATTAAAAATTACGGCATCGCTTTCATGTGAAAATGTACAACGAATATAAATTATGTTGCAGATGCCAGTGCACTCTTTCATTTACACCATTGTTATGTTCCTACTCTAAAATATTACCAATAAATTCAAAATAGAAATATTATTTTCCTCCATGTGGCATTCGAACCTCAATTTACGGCCGCCATGAAGGATTTGCAGCTTGAGAAAATCTTAAGGAAGGTCTGAGGACACCTTAAGAAATTCTTAGTTTTTCCTTAGATTTTACTCACTTTTCGTCTCTGCAATGAACACTTCTCACAGTTCACTCAGAGAGGCCTTAGATTTGTCTAAATATGACTGTGCACTCGGCCCATAAGAGTATACGTGACTGATTACATATCTGAACAGGAAATGGTTGTGGATAACGAAACCACGAAATTTTACTTACTTGCTGGGAAGAATTAAACAAACAATTTAACTAATAGGTTCTACATACTACAAAACACATGTTGCTTTTGACTTCACAAAGTGTCCTGTGTAGACAAGCGATAGTCTCAGGCATACCGTAGAGCTAACGACGCAATATTTGCTAATATTAGACGTTCTGGAGGTCGATTCGCATACGAACGAAACTCGAGCATAGGCCCTCTGGAGACAGCAGCAATCCGGCCACTATTACATGACTGTTGAATTATTGAAATAGCTCAAACTTGCCGAGAGATTTGTTGATTGTCTCTGAGGTAAGAAGTCTTGAAAGCACGCATGCAGGGGTTTAGGCGTACCAGTTTCTTGGTACATATACTAGTTTTCACGGTGCCGTACCGTGTACCAAGATACTATCATTTGGGTACGCGAAAATATCAACATTTCAGCATTTGTGTTCACATGTAACAAAATGCATCACTAAACAGTGTTTGAGTACAGTACTTTCGTACGAAAAACCCACGTATAACAAGGTGACATTCAAGACTTTGTGTGTGTGTGTGTGTGTGTGTGTGTGTGGCACTTACCAAACTGACGGTTTAAATGAGGTCCAGAAAAACATTCTCATGACATTTGACTTTGTTGTGTGAATTTATTTTCATTAATTTCAGTTTTGCATGATTTTGTTGTATAGTAAACGCCAGTAATCTGCGTTATCTCCCGTGTGCAAACACGTGCGTTAGATTTTTCTTTTAAGTAACTGAACAGCTCACAGTTTTTTAAGTTAAATGCAGAAAGAAAATTAACATTTTCTAAATTCTGTCCTATAGTCAATAAGAAGGTTTTAGTACTTGATAGTTTTGCATACTGTACGCCTGTAGGTCTTTACAACATTTTTAAAAATAAAAATTGTGTTACAAAACTATCTCGTAGTCAGAATATAGGAAATGATGCTTGGTTATAATCTTCTTGTGAAGTTGTCATGGCTCACCAGTTTTTCGCCAAGAAGTAGTTCTAGCGAGGTCAGTACGAGGACTTTGTAGTCGCTATCTAACATCCCTGACCACAGTATCACCCAGTAAGGACGTGGTTGTGTGTTGTAAACAGCGTGTTGTAAACAGCGTGGTTGTAATGAGAGGCCAGCAGAACGCGGCAGAGAGCGCAAGCAGGTTACACGCCTCATCGATTCCTGTGCTAGGCCCCGCCCCCTGCCTTACACCACACCCTTCCTCCACACCCCCGCATCCATGTGTATTTTAGGAAAGGTGACGTCTAGCAAGGTTGTGTTGCTGGATATTCTGCTGTACGTGACAATACAGCCTGCATGTCGCCGTGGATAACAACACACAACTACTCTCTGTCTACAACAACTGTCCTACTGCAGCATCTATTCCTGCCACTACGCCTCCTAACTTCAACAATTACACATAATATACCGTGTAATATATCAGCATAATATGCACACCATGACAACCCTGGGTTAAACTGGAGACGAACATGTTAGTGACAAAGTGTTGTACGATGACATTTCACGCGCGCAATGTGGCAACAGTGCATGGAGTAAGTCCACTCTTGCGCTACACAGATATCTCGAGCTATATTACTACTGTTCTATCATATATGGGCGCAGGTTGAAATACCGAGCAGTTCAACAAATGATTCTACAAGACGTACATACAATAACAGCTGGACGTGTAGTGCATGAGAGAACTAGCAAACAGCAGTCAGTATCACAACTCAATTATTACACGTCTGAAGAAGAACACTACGCTCTGTAAACTCTTGTTTTGCTTTTATCAAGCAGATAGTTCATTAGAACGCTTAAGCGAGACGCAGTCACGGATTTGTAATTCAAAAACAATATTATTAACTTTATTGCAATTGTTTTCAATTTCCGTATTTTGCAAAGCCATTAAAAAAAATTAAATTTTTTCCAATTTTCACTTTAAGAAAAAAAAACCCTCCCCTCCCAGAGGTTTTTCTCGTAATCTTGAGAACCCAAGCAACAACGTAGTGCCATTCAAGAGGAAGCGAGTTATATTCCCAGAGCAGCCAACCTGACTTCCAACTTACGTGTATGTCCGCAATCACTCGGACGAATAGATACAGAACACAGCCGTCTGTCTCTCAGCTATAAGGACGACCTTGAAGCGATCATCAAATGCCGCATCTCTACAACAAGCCTAGCGCTGAACTAGCGTGCAAAGATTCCCGACTATCCATTTTACGAGGAGGCCATATAATTATACTGTTGGAAAGCCTGTATTAAAGTTCAGTGCACGTTTGTGTCGGTAGTTTCACATACATACGTCAGGTAGTATATTTTAGTACGACCGCCTGAAAGACAGTTTTTAGCTGCTATGTAGAAGGGCTTCAAACACTGTCTTAAATTACCCAGAATGCTGCATTTGTAAAGAGACGTCCTCGACTGGCGCATATACGGTGTGGTAGCTCGCCACGCGTGTTGTTTGTTACACCAAGCTGCTCGACATATTCATATTACATACTACTAGAAATCACACTTGAAACTACGCTTCTATATTTTTAAAAATTCAGTACGCTTTTTAGAAACACGATTTTCGGGCTTCTCAAAATGGCTATAAACTGCTTCTTTAGACTGCTGTAACTCGGGAAATACCACCTGAATTCGTAAAGTGCAACGCGAGAGGCATATGTTGGCCTGTACTTCGTATTATCCAAACATACAATTGTAGTGCCACAGCTTACAGTTCAATAGGGAGAAGACAAGGAAACACCTTGCACGTCAGTTTGGCGCTGTGAATATAGGCAATATACTTCCCGTCTAGCGTGGTACTCTGCAGTGGCGTAGCTAGAATTTTTATTTGGGGGGGGGGGGGGGTAATTGCGACTGTTATCAAGGAACATCGATCCCCGTAATAAAAGCGCGGGGTCCTCCCCCGGGAAAATTTGGATTTCAGGGTGCAAAATGATGCTATTCAAGCAATTTTAGTACCGACACATTGAATACACTGTTGGTAGAAATATTAAGATTTCTTAAAGATGAAAAATTTTTGAGTGAAGAATTTAACTAATGGTTGTTCTGAATACGCGGCAACAGATTCTTTACCACAAACAATCCCTCTTGCAACTGCATCATTGTCGCCACTGCAGTGTCGTAGGCAGAAATGTATTACAATGAAATGAGTAAACATATTTTGAATGCACATGTGGCTTATTTGTGTTTTACTAATTGTCTAAAGGTGCCTCAAATCAGGAGTAGGTAAACTAAGATACGATTAATAAAAATATATATCTCTTCACATTCCTGTAAACCTTTCAGGTGTCGAGCCAGGAAGTGAATCTTTCGTTCATTCACATTGAAACACATTGAAACCACTTGTAATTAATCGAGCACTGTGTGTAAGAAAAGGGAAAATTACTTCGTTACCTGTAAATATATCTTGAATGAAACAAAACAATGTGGGTGGCCGCATTTATCTGCTGCCGCTCTGATTGACTGTGTACAACGCACGTAGCACACATAGGCTAATTATTTTAGAATTTGGCTCAACATTTTGTGAGTCAATTTCGATCTGGATTTGATTCCCGGCGGGGTCGGACCCCTGATTGTCGCATGTTAGAACCGTGCCGGACGATGTCGTTGGTCGGTCGGGAGATCTCGCATTTCCCTCGCCATTTCCTTCTAGCACTGCTCCATTCTTGCCCTCATCTCATCCATTGTGTGCTATGTGCGATTGTGGCGAGAGTTGTCCAAAAACTTGGAATGAATTTTCTTTGAATGCACCCTACATGTTGTACTAAATCAATTGTAACTGAGCTTTTGCAAGCAAACTGTCAGTACACAGCCGGCATAATGTACTTGAAAATAAATCTTGCCTGACCAATCAGTTAATGAAAAAAAGAAACTAATTTTTCATTGCGCGAAATTCTTAGCTTTCATGAAGTTTGTCCATTGTTGGGCATGAAAAATTAGCATGTTAAAATACTCACAAATGGGCATCTTTTAACTTCCGCCAAGTAATTTATTTTATACTACGTAAGTCACACCATTAACGTCGCCATTCAAAGAACACGTATTCACTTTCGTATGCTATGTATTTCAGACCACGTCTATTGTAAACTAGAAAGCATTCAACTTAAAAACAAATGGTATAATATATACATTAAAAAAATTGCTGTACAAAAACTTGAAAAAAAATATATATATATATATTTTTTCACTTACCTAACAGTCTTCAGTCACAAAACATTGTAACACAAAAACACAATACAAAACATGCTTACTTCACCATGCATTCACGCAAACCCAAACGCTTAACCACGCGTACCTCAAACCCACTGTTCAGAGACGAAACTTCACTTTCTCACACAAGACAAACTCATTCAAGCGGCGGCTATAAGAAACACTTGAATATTCGCGAGTTACGTCGGTGGCTCAATGAACATCAAAGTAAAATAAATAAAGAAGTGACATACATTTAAAAAACTTAACGAAGATTTTTACCACAACAGTTAGCTTTCTTTAAGCAATTCCAGGTTTTAAGTTCTCTATTAATAATCTCGGAAAGATGTAATACATTTACGATCTTCATTGGTAAACATTAAATGGTTGAATTTTTTTTCTGGCCTCATATTTGGGGGGGGGGGAGGGTGTTGAACCCGGAAACTTCCCCCCCCCCTGCCGACCCCTTGGTACTCTGGCTCTTGTGTTTCCAAAGTTTCCACGCTTCGAAAGTGGAAATTTTAACCAGTGAAGAATTCTCTTAAGCGTAATCTGTTCCGCTATAATTAAATGTATGCGGCTTCCGCTTCAGAGATTGTTATTCAGAAATGCGTTATTCGATAAAAATTTTGACTCCGAAAGTTGGAAAAACATATTGCTTCTAAGATTACTGGTTTTCTTTTTTTGCAAATTAGCTTCACGAAACCTACATTTTTACCTGATACTTTAAGCGCTGTATTATGTATGCTATCTTAAGGTGGCCGCCTAGCCATGTCGGGGTTTGTGGATTATTTGAGAACTGTTCAAAGTGAGTGAAGTTCTCGTAGAAATAGATTTAAAACAACTTCAGACATGCGTATATCTATTTGAGATATATCAACCCTTGAAGACTATTTCCCACGCCAGAAAATGGCAGAAATAAGTATTTGCGGTCATTGTTACGTATGGAACTTTGGCGAAGAATTTTGAAATTAATCGTTATTATTACGTCATAAAACTGAATGTTTAATATAGGGTAGTTGTCGGCGAGAAGATTGCGTTGCAACTTGCACCTAGACGGGAGGATGAGGCATTTAGTGCGTACTACGTCCCTCAGCTCTGCGCACTTGTGTCGCGTACTTGCACACTGACGACAACCTTACAGTCCCTACATACAAACTGTTTGACGGAAACCTGGTGTGACATTTCAGTGATTGACGCCAAGGAAATGAATAAAAGCTTATGCAGAAATAATTAATTTTTGTATCATAAACACGGTCAGATTACTATTAACAATTATGTAAAAATGTTTGTCTGTAATTTCTTCTAAATGTTACTTGATTTCCATTGCACGGCCAACGATAGTAATTATTTTAATTTTAGTATTATTAAAAATACCTGCTAATTATGTTACATATGATAGTTCATATACAAAATGCGTGATAGAACTAATTGCAATTGTCATGTTTTGTAGTGAATGTCGGTAATATCTTGATTAAGGAGTAAATGAAGCACGCAGCAGAGCGGTTGTTACAGGTTCTGACGAGACATCAACGTATATATAGACTGCGCATAGGGGCTTGTGCTTACAGGCGATAATACGAGTGGTTAGAGTACGAGGCTCGACCTGTGTAGCCTTGTGTCGTCAGGCAGCCGGCCTTCGTAGTTAGGTGCCGGTCTACGGTGCCAGACGTCCTGGGTTTGAATCCTGGCTAGTGCATGGGAGTTGTCTATTCACCTCACTTCACCCTCACCGGCTCTACCTCGTTGTATAAGGGTCGTAAAACCCTCTCACACCAAACATAAACCCAGGCAGGAGGAACCCGTGATCCGCTGACAACACGTCAGTGATGCAACAATATAAGAGAACATTCACGACTAAGGAGCAAGACAATACTACGTGTGATATATAGCGCTATTCTCCAGCCACAGCGGGCGAAGTTACCACAGGGAATGAACCTTCTTATCACAGAGTTAATGAAAACATCAGAGCCTAGTCGGTCCCCGAGATTCGTTCATTTTATTCCAAGTAGAGAGAAGAATACAGCAGCTCGTGGGAACGCGGTGCAGCTGCCGAGTGATTAAGGCGGTAATGAAGAGGCAGGCGGTAATGAAATCAGATAGGCGGTGAATGAATACCAAGCAGAAGGCAGAGAATGAAAGGAGAGAGAGAGAGAGAATGTTGTAACTGTGTGGTGGACAGGGGGCGTTATAACGCTGGTTACCAGCTCAGCAGACTCTTGCTCTCAGTCTACAGATACGTCCATAAACACTTCACTGACACATGTTCATTTTATGGCCTGCGGAATTTCCTGTGACATTTTAACTGAGCATCCCGATGTTCGGAAACTCTTGTAAATTTGTGAACATAATGAAGTGGAAAAAATTAAAACCACTTCAATTATAACAAAATGGTTCAATATTGACTTGAATGCAGTCCTCTTAATTATGGGGCCCGTGGTAGTCGAGGGTCACGCATCACACCACCCTCCAAGGGAACCCGGGTTTGATCCCCGGTGGATCCGGTCCTGCACTTTTCGCACGTGGAAACATGGCGGACGTTTCAGACGGGGGGCGGGTTTTCTCGGGGAGCTCCAACCCACTTACCGCATACATTCCTCGCACCGGAGGGCAACATGCATGTCTCGCCAGACAGCCCGGCCGTCTCTCATACACAATGTGACCGCCAGGAGGTGGGAACATGTAGCGGATTTCATCTCATTCTTCATTATGTTTTTCTTATAAATAACACATTTTACCCACTTTGTCCTACTTTTACGCATTTCCTATCTAAATAGCGAAAATAAAACATTTCCGTGTAAAAAAGTGTCGTATATTGTAGAATGTAACTAGCGAGACTGGCTGTCAGTGTCGAGCTTGCACGAGCTACTGTGTCTACTATATGCTAACATGCTGTCTCGTAACACAGATATACACACAGTGGCTCACACTCATAGTCATGTAGCACCCGTGTGACGTGACATTACGTCAGCATGAAGCAGCGGCGCAACGAAGCAAGAGATCCCCGAGAAACAGCATCATCCACGAACTCCACATGGGAATAGCCGGAACGACCTCGCCGGGAATCGAACCTGGATCAATCTGGATGAAGGCGAGTACTCTTGCCTCTGAATATAGGTTTCAACGCACATACCAATCATCACCTCTCCCACTATTTTACAACCAATCATCAGAGGAACATATTATAAGTCTTTCATAAAGATAGAATCTATAGTATGTTATCGATTCTCGTTTGGTCTCAACTGTGCCGCATTCAAAGTTAGTGCGTGACGTCATATTCGATGCCATCGTATTGTAATTTAACGGCAGTTGCTGAGCTATCGACACAAGCAAATGTAGTAGAAACAGCGTATAATATGTGCGATATGCACATGTCCTAATAATTCCAAGATATACAGAACTTGTGACATAATAACAAGCAAAGATATGTAGAAAAGTGAGAATGTAGTTCGCAGCAAATATGCGCGTTATTCGTCACAATGATGATGTACAGTACAAGCACTAAATACACAAGACAATGGTCGTTACAAATAACAAACAATTACTTACATTGCGATAACTGTTGAGAATCTCGAATATTTTGTGAGCTTTAAGGGGTCTCTCTAGCTGCGCTTCATGTGCGTTGCAACGAGTTACGACTATTTTTTATTCCGACGTAAATATCGAACGAGCAATATATTTCTGTTTCTACGGAAATAACAAACACTACATTCGCTACAGTTGTTACAATTCGACAGGTTAATTAGAAACATCATTCTCGGGTCCCTCAAAGTGGCAACTAAAAAAATTGCTATTCCAAACTATCGCATCTGGAAAAATAACAACAGGATTGGTAAAACCCAACAATAGCAACAAGTGTTAGAATTTGGCTGCACATCAATAAAATATTGCGTCACGGCTTTAAGTCCCATAGGATAAATAATAATAGTGCAGCACTGCACGCCAGCGATGCTATTACCACTCCTATCTCACACACACGCAGCTTATCTATGGACGCCACTTTTGGTTTTGCAGCATTGTTATAAAATGTTGAATGTATTTCCGAAGAGAAAAAGCTACGAATATTAGAAACAATAAATAAATAAACCATTTCAAAACGTGTTACCATTCAGAATGTACTAAAGGAATGTGGATGTTGTTTATAAAATTAATGGATTTTCTCTCCCAAAATTGTTGCCGAATTTATCGAGTCATGACTTTACTTGGGTGGATTTACGACATAGTTTTAAACAACTGCATCTCAGGTTGCATTTTTTTGATAGCAAGGCGCACGTTCAAGCCAGTTCCTTAGCCACATACCACGTATTTTATCATTGTTACAGCCAACAGTTGTGGGCATTTTTCTGCTAAACTGTGCATCCTACAATCTTGCAACAATATGACTATATACTGCTCGAATAGACACAATCATTTGTTCACAATACTTGACGGAAAAGTTATGTTGTGCAATATGAGGGTGGCCACCCTTATTATTTACATGAAATAAGAAGGTTTAAAGGATGAATTTTTACAAGTTAAAGATTTCAATAATACTTAATATAACGCTCAGAATAATAGTTAACCTGCTAACTGCTACCCTTATATATATATATATATATATATATATATATATATACACGCGCGCACACACACACACACGCGCCCGCGCGCGCACACACACACACAAACATGATGAATCTGAATCACACCGACAAATGCTGGCAGGGGATTCCTTAGAAAAAAAATAAGACGAAAACGTAAGAACCACTTTTCCCGAAATTTATTATTAAGGGCGCTATGCGCCCCCAAAAGTAGGATTTTGAAATGATTTAAATAAAATATTTTAGAAATTAACTGCGATGAAGCTACAAATAGGCGAATAGTGTCTTGTATAATGTAGATCATTCACCCCGGGAAATGTGGTTGGAAATGTCAACGCCCTTCATTGTGGAAATGAGGGCCACCCTGCGTTTGTATTAAACTTATTAACGAACACTTGTAAGAGATTTATGTTATGTATTATTTAATCAGCACGTTAAAATTAACTAAAAAGGTCGTCTTGTCCGAAAATTCTCAGGTGAACCGTTTGCGAGAAATACGTGGTGACATAATTCAAAACTTAAAACAAATCATAAGTGCGACGTAGGGTATACGAGGTTTCATAAGGCGGTGAGCTTGTAATTATTGTAAACATTCCACAAAGTATTTGACATGGAACACGAGAACAAGAACACTAACTACTTTAGGGACATAACAGATCCAACATTATATATATATATATATATATATATATATATATATATATATATCAATAAGGCATGTGTGAGAAATGTTTCCCTGACCTCTAAGAAAATGCCCTGACAATTTCCTATTTTTTCCCCTGTCCACTGACTTGTTCCTGTTCCCCAGGTCTGTGGCCACCATGCCCGAAGCGAGTAACGTCACGGAGTGTGTTCAGGTAAGTATAGGCTGATACATCTAGCCAGTCGCCGAACATTAACGCAATAAACGCACGTCTCTAGTAGTAATTCGTGGGTTCACTGACTTGTAGGCTAGCCTCCAAGATAATATGTGTGCTCTAGTAGACAGCAGCTGTTCATTGGCTGCTACAAGATTAGTTCTACATTCAGTTGCTTCTTTGTTATTGACTGTTGATGTCAGGAAAGCCAAGGACCAATTTCCAATGTAACACGAACTTATAGTTGTTTGTATTAAAGCTTGTGCTCAATGAAAACGTAGATTATTCAGGTACCTGAATCATTATATTTCTCAACAGTTCTCTGTAGCTACACAATATTCAAGATGTATGAATTAAAATACTTTCCTGTAGATCTACGTTACTATAAATGTAACTAGGGCCCGGCAGTTTTCCAGTAGGCCTACGTTACTATAAATGTAACTAGGGCCCGGCAGTTTTCCAGTAGGCCTACGTTACTATAAATGTAACTAGGGCCCGGCAGTTTTCCAATAGGCCTACGTTACTATAAATGTAACTAGGGCCCGGTAGATTACCAGTAGGCCTACGTTACTATAAATGTAACTAGGGCCCGGTAGTTTTCCAGTAGGCCTACGTTACTATAAATGTAACTAGGGCCCGGTAGTTTTCCAGTAGGCCTACGTTACTATAAATGTAACTAGGGCCCGGTAGTTTTCCAGTAGGCCTACGTTACTATAAATGTAACTAGGGCCCGGTAGTTTTCCAGTAGGCCT
>PNEQ01014073.1:0-13892 GCA_003012365.1 Medauroidea extradentata
GAAAAAGAGAAAGAGAGAGATAGAAAGAGAGAGCGAGAGGTGTATGTGTGTAGATTTGCCACAGAGCGACAATCCAGCTGCTTTAGATTTTGTACAGAACTGTATACATTAATAGTACACACTATTGTAATGATATGTACATATCGTCCACATGCCAACTATGAGTCCCATTGTAATGATATGTACATATCGTCCACATGCCAACTATGAGTCCCTGTCGTGTATACATTTTTCGTCATAAACGTCATGTACGCCACAGTTAAACAGTAGCAAACTCATCCAAACTTATGACGTTACTTCGGCTAGTACGTGCGTCAACAAATTTTAATCTCGTCGAAAAATTTATATATTTACGAACGAAAGTCGCATACCCGCCAGGGACTGAGAACTGGCGTGTGGACTGTACAAATTATATAATTACTAAATGATATCCTGCACTCTTCTAACCAGGTCTAATAATACATTTCTGCCAGATTGGAGACGGAAATATAGCGCTTCTGCAGATTTGTCATATTTTTTTATAGGGTGCCAAATTACTGCTTTTAAGAATTTATGTACACACTAAAGAAACATTAAACATTCAACAACTGAGTAGACCCAGTCATGTGATCAATATTGCAGAGTTGATTACACTTACATTGTAGCAAGCAGCTTATGAGGATAAAATAATTTAATAAGTCTATAGTATATCGAGATTACACTATATCTAGTTCTACAATATTAAGGAAGCTATGTTAGATGATTAATTGTATGTCACTACTTGTTACCTCAAATGTATGTTATCAAAGTCCTCGAACATTTATGCTCCTAATTTAAAGCAATACCTTGAAGTTTTATACTGTTAATATTTCTTCAGTATTTGTTTGGAAGACACTTTTTCTATCCAGAAAATAGTCGGGATTATTTTTTTTGGACCACTCCTGTGATTTTTTTTTTTTTTTTCGAATACTGTTTAGTTTATTGCATCCATTTGATCTTTTAAGCCCAGTACACACGGGAAACTTTCTTGTACAAGAAGGTGAACACTTTCTTGTTCACCTCGACTTGTAGCGAACTTGTATCGTGTGAACGGCCACCGAGCATGCTAGTGACTAGCATACAAGGACTTGTATACTAGCTAGTGCGGGATCAGGACGGTTCTATTTTTCATTATCTTTTTTGTGCTAGTTGAATATAAACAAACCATTTTTATGCACGCGCGAATGTTATTGAACAAAATAGCTTACAAATACGAAGCATTTTTAAATAAATAGTGTCTTAGCTGAACAAAATATGCTATTAAAGGAATATTTGCTGTTCGTGCGTCATGTCACTTTACATCTGGATATAATTAACTAGATATAATATATCCCTTTTTACATTTTAAAGCTTATTTTTGGTGCAGGAACAATAAGTATTGCTAATATTACCTCAAATACTCTAAATGCACCCTTAAGATATGTATCCAAAATTTTATTGGTGTACACCTGATTGTACAAGAAAGTTGGCCGTGTGAACTAAACAATCAATTTGGTAGGATACTAGCTAGAGCACTAGCTTTATACACATTTGATGCTCACTTTCATGTACAAGAAAGACGCCAGTGTGTACTGGGCTGCAGAGTATAGTTTTGCATAAAGATATTGACAAGGAATTTTTTTACTACCGGTATTACTGCATGTAGGCCTAATCTTATACATGAAAGCATTATATTGATGATGTGTTTATATGTGTTTGTGTGCCACAGGGAAGTGTGTTGGGGCCTTTGTTATACACTAAAATGGTGAATGACAAGGGATTCAGGATTGCAGGCAAAATGAGATTGCAGATAACTTTGTACTATGAGGTGGGCAGTGGAATTAACTTGCAGGAGGATATTGATAGGTTGTGGTGTGTTGGATGGAGAACAGAACAGGGTTGCCAACAACTCGGTTTCAAATTTCCGTACTCAGATGAAAAAATTTCTGTACCAACACAAAAAATTTCCGTACAGTTTTAAAAGTACGTAAGATTAATTTTAAAGTCTAATTTTAATGTCACGTATTACATGTCAGTGTTTATCGCCTTTGAAAGTTATTAAAATACAAATTAATTTGTGATGAAATACAAATCTACTTCTTCTAAAATCATTGTTCTTACTACAGGTTTACTCGCAAAGGTCTGAGTCCCTTTAAATCAAAATGAAAAATATTTTAAAACAAAACCAAACAAAGTAAATGAAGACAATATTGTCTATACACAGTGTCTGGATATTAAATTTTGTATCAGTTAGTGTGGATCTAGTGAATGGTTACAATATTTAGCTACGTTCGAAGGCCACCTCAACGATTGTATGAACATATAAACAAACACAATTTTTTATTTTGATCACGTGGTTTCAATGGCCAACAACTTGTGCTAATAATCAAAGAACTGTTCTCTTCGTTTTACCACAAGCACACATAGCACCATAATTTCACATTAGAAAAATTTAAGAAATGGTCATGCATTACAACATTCGACACTGTACCGAAATTCTACTCTGAGAAATTCGCATCATTAAAATTTCCATACATATAGCAAATATTCCCTACTATTAGCATACGGTCCGTACAGTTAAAAATTTCCGTAGTACATGCCAAATTAAATCGTTAAAATTCTGAACATGTACGGAAATTTCCGTACGGTTGGCAACCCTGGAACAGAATGAAGATTAATGTGCGTAAAATCAAGTTGGTGAGGTTTACTTGAAGAGAGTGGTGGGTAGAGAGGTATACAGATGGGATCGGAAGGATATAGAGGAAGCCATAGAATATAAGTATCTAGGGGTTGTGACACAGGCTGATGATCTAAGGTGGTCAAAGGTGGACCGAGTGGTTAAGACTTTAGGACTGCTTAAGAGTGTGTTGAAGGGAGTTAGTTGTGAAGTGAAGGGAAAGGCATATTGCACTATGGTTCGTCCAGTATTGGAATATATTGCAGTGGAGTGGGATCCGTAATAGGAAGTGGAGATGCAAGAATTGGAGAAGGTGCAGAGAAGGGCAGTAAGATGCATGATGAATAAACGTAAAAGGCAGAGTCCGGCTGGAAAAGAGGGAAGGAACTTTAGTCCTAGCATGACGACAAAGGAATTCAAATGTAAACCATTGAAGGACAGTAGGAGAATGAAAAACTGGTAAGGTTGTATAAGGTGATGAACGGGGAGAGGGGATGGGGCAGTTTGGCCTGCAAACTAACTAGGGGAACTTTTATGGGAAAAGGAAATCACAGTGAGAAGATTAAGAGGATGTGAAGAACAGAGAGGGGTGCACAGTCAATGCTGGTGAGGATAATGAGGGAATGGAATGCACTGTGGGAGGAGTTGGCAACAGTGAGGGGGTTGGAAGGTAGGAGGGGACTAGAGGTTTGAAGCTGGGGGGATGGGGATAAGTCTGGTATCCACCGGACGCTAGCCCAATTATTGTGATTGTAAAAACATTATTATTTTCATTATTATTAGTGTGATGTGTATGTATACACACATGTACTTGAATGTGTCCATACCATTTATTATCTATCAATATTCTGATAAGTACTATAATACATGTACAACTTGTATATATTTGCAGTTTATTTGGGCAATAAACAATTTAACTTCAATTATTTAGCTCCGTATGTTTTTAAGGCTATATGGGGTGGTTTACGTATACTCGTGCTGTTGACGGATGATTAAGAACCAAGCGTAATATTTAAAAGCAATTTTTATTTGTATTTTCTTGAAATTTTGTTTGAGTACCAATCACGACGACTATTCCAGTCTGAAAATAGAATTTTCAAAAGCAGATACGGGCACTGTACTACAGTTCTGTCCTATCATTAAAAAAAACCTTAGCAGTAACTGACCTGACAATCTTCCAAGACGTTCTTATCCAAATTCTGTAGTTCTTGCTAATATATAAAACAAATTTAACCTCGTTGTATAATAACAAAAGTCACCACTTTCAGTCCTCTAAAAACAGTGAGGTATAAAAAACATACACACACGACAGACACAAAGAACAACACGGCAATATTGCGATAGTACTTATAGAAAGTATGTCAGGTATTGTCGATTTAATTTAAAGTAATGTTTTAATCGTAAAGGAAACAAACGTTATCAGGATTATATGCTAATTACTGAGAACGCAAAACTGCTTTTAAAATTTTCAACTAAAAATCTGTAATTTTCACATAGGTGAGATAAACCGCCACCATATTAGATTTTTGTTAATTTATTTTTTGCTGAAACATTCGTTTCCGATTTAATATACTACATTTTATATTCGGTATGTTATAAATGATATAGTACTACCATGATACAGAGATTATAGAAAAATACAGATAATGAATATACGAAAACTAACTCCCTGGAATATTATAGGTTATATCAGTCACGTAACCACTGAACTTTTCAAATGTATTCAATGTTTTTAAAAGTTTTAAGATTGGTTCACAGTACGGTCGTAGAATCTGGACCCTCGTCTATCTACCAATGTATTTTTTGCTTGACCCGCTTGTTGTTTGGCTGCAGTTCACCAAGTTACCAAGAGTGTTGTGCACCTTTGGCGCTACAAACAGAGCAGTCGGGTTCAAACTCCGCCCTCTTTTTTCCTGTGTTTACATGCTAAATTTAATAAAGATTGATCGAACCCACGGTCTATGAAGGTAGAGGTCTTGACACTGAGGAATAAAATGTGACTCCCTTCTTGTCACCGAGCACTAGTAGTAATTTGGTGGAAGATTTGTCTTTTTTTGTATTTGGCTTAGCTTAAAATGTGAAGTTGTTACCGGAATTGCGAGTATTATACCGAAGAAAAAATTGGGAACGTAATTTTGTATTGGAACACATTTTTCTACAACAATAAAATTTAATTTTTCAATCTTTTACATGTAGATGCACATTGCAACCATTCTAAAATTTTGTAGGGCACGAAATATCATTTTTGTTCGAATTTGTTCTCTAAAACAATAATACACAATATATTTCTTCAGACTATTTCTATACACAGTTACACACATGCCAATGCATTTATGGACATGGAACATGTATATACTATATCAGCTTACCTTATTAACATTATTTGATGTAAATAATTGCAAACATGTTAAAATGCGAGATGTAAACAAGACAAATCTTCCACCAAATTACTACTAGCTCTCGGCGACATGAAGGGATCACTTTCTCTTGCTGGAGAGCATAGGCAGTGTCAAGACCTCTTCCTCTTAGACCGAGATCGAACCATGTTTTCGGATTTAATCTTTCCATTGTTAACCTTATAAAGTAAATAAAGATCTCTGGACCCTTGATTTAGGATTGTGAGCGAAGGAAGTATTTCATAAATTGACCAAAAATACATTTTGATAATTTGTTTATCTTTATAACATAAACATCGAAAAAAAAGTGGGAGGGAAGTGGACGTAGTTTGAGCCTGACCACCTGATTGCATCGCCAGTGATGCACAACACTAGCTTAGAGCATTGCCGATATGCACTTAATACATTGAAACAAAGTGGGGCAAAATTATTTTCTCGAAAATTTCGTGGCCCTATGTACAGGTTGTCCACAAACAAGAATAACTAGAGATATAACTTGGTGCCTTCGTTGTGAAACCTACATCTAGCGATAGGCAAAATATACAAAAAACGCTACAAAATAATTTATTTTTCGACAGCCATTTGTAAAGACCTTAACAAATGAGATTGATAGACTACTGAATCTTTTACAATGAATATACAACAGATTCATTTTTATTCATTCTTTAAATTACCGGAAAACAAAAATACCAAGATAATTTGTAAACAGAACCTGTAAATAAACTCTTATTTTACACGAAAATGAACGAGAATCGATAGATGCTGGTAATATGCAACAGCGAATCATTCTGCATATGCTGCTTTAAATGTGAGTGATATTTAAATACAATATGCTCACCGCTATGTAGAAATAAAATATGAAACTTGTTTCACTCGGTGCCCATCAACAGCTGATTAGATCTAGGAATCACTTCATAGCATGGAAAGGGATATGCAATCAGCTTTCTAGTTGTTATCTATGCTCTAAGAACATTAGGGTGGATAGAAGATTTCTAGCATGGATAGAAGTTTTATTGAAGGGAAGGGCTCAGAGAGTGAAAGTAGGAAGTTCTGTATTATATGAGGGCAAAGATTCCTCTGGGTTGCCACAGGAAAGCATGTTAGGAGTTATGTTGTTCAACATAATTCTTAATGAGATAGGACATAAATTATCAGCAGAATAAGATTGTTTGCTGATGATTGTGTGCTCTATTCAGTAAAGGAAGGGGGGAATAAGTAGCAAGTAGTTATTGCCTGGGTAAGTTTATGGAAAGTTAAGAACAAAAAGAGGATAAATGTGAGGAAAACTAAAGTTGTATGGTTTACGAGGAAAATATTAGAGAATAGGGAAGACTAGATAGGTACAGCACGAAATAGGTAAAGCATTAGAGTATAAGTACCTAGGAGTGATGTAATATGAAAACCTTGGCTGCAGAAGTCACATTCAGAAAGTGGTGGGAATGTTGAGCAGGATATTGAGGGAAACCAGCGCTGAAAAAGGTGAAGGAGAAGGCCTACAACATCATGATCAGGCTTGCTCTTCAGTATGCTGCAGCATAGTGAGGCCCGCACATTGAAGTGGATGTAAATTAACTATACTCCGTTCACTTTTAGTTGAGTTTAAGGATAAACAAAGCAAATTATAAACAAACATGTTTATTGGCTGCCAACTGCCGTGCACTGTGATCTTGCATAAGAAAAAGATCTTTGTTATCTGTCGTGTACATAGAAATTTACCATTCCATCACTTAATGAGAGTGTTTAATTAACAAATATCTAATATATACAGACGTTGCAAACACAATCTACAACACTATATGTTTATTATTTTAATTATGGTTAACGGATGACATGTCTGTACAGTTGGTTCACGAGTTATTTAACGACTGACGCACTGTTAAACGTACGAGTTTCTTGGTACACTTGCCAGTATTTAGAGACGTACGATACTCTGAAGATACCAAAAGTTTAGTTCAGTAATAATTACCACAGTAAAAATAAGTCAGAAATATCACAATCAGATATAATGTTTTATTTTTTCAAAGTATTTTTGGACGCTAACACATTAATGTTGTGGTTACTGCGAATGTTTTCTTTCGTTCGTCCATTTCCGTTCCAGTTCGTACGATCCACGTCCGCGTGGTCCGAACCAAAGTTCCTTGTTCTATTTTGTTCCGTCCTCGCGCCGTTTTATATTTACGTCGCTTGCAGATTAGGTTATGTGATGCTGGACGTGAACAGTGAAAATGTCTTGCATGGTTTTCGAAACGTGGATATATGGCTTCATTACTGAACAAACTGTGGTGATGTTTATAAGGCAAGAATAAAAATCTCGCATAGCAATCTTTATCTTATATATATATATATATATATATATATATATATATATATATATATATATATATATATATATATATATATATATATAAAACAATATGTGTCGTGAATTATTGACAGATTGTTTAGTGATTTATAAAATATAATTTTTCCAAAACGAAGTACAAAATAATCCAGGAGGACTTGACACTAAGTTTAATCACTCATCTTGTTGACAACTTTTATTCTGCATGTAGTACCAAGTTTTCGTTACGTTAATACCGGAATATTTGAATACAATCGTTAGTCATGACTTGACAATTACTATTAAATTTTGAAATATACAGCAATTGCACATGATGTCAATATTTTATCAAGTTGTTGTGTAATTTTTGTTTACCTATGTCAAAACACGTACGAAATTTTCACGCAATATTGTTTTAATATATACGGCGATGTTGTTTGCTATGATGCTGACTGTACACACTTTTGTCGGTAGGAAATAGTACGTCGGCACGACACACAAATTAAGCCAATTAGAAGCTAGCGAAGTGCAATGATATATTACATTATTTGTGTACTTCTGAACTCAACTTAGAGTGAACGGAGAACAGAGATGTAACAAAGGTAGGCAGTCAGATGGGTTAATGATTAAGTGGAAAAGTCAGGAGCAGGTTGGTGGGGATGAAGGTTAATTTCAGACCATCAGTTATGATGTGGGATATGGGTTGAAAAACACTGAAGGACAGGAGAAGGTTGGAGGGACTTGTAAGGATAGTAATGTGTGAAGAAGGATGGCATGTACTGGGGGACATCATGATGAGGGTATACATGAGGCAGAGGAATCAACAGTAGGTGGTGGTGGAGGGTGGAGAGGGAGTTACAGTTGATGTTGGTAATTACAGTTAAGGAGTGGAACTTGTTGCAGAGGATGGCGGTGTTATATTGAAGGCGACAGGACAGTTTAGAGGGGCAGTGAAAGGGATGGTATAAGAGAGTTGGTATACTTGCCACAAGGTGGTAATTCATTTGCAATTATATAATAATTATTACATTAAACTCAACAGCCTGCCTCTACCTTCTCCGTTTCTCCTTCAAACACCTTGGGCCCCATCTTTGCACCTTTTGCAGCTCCCACATCTCCAATTCCAAGTACAGACCCCAATCTGCTGTGGTTGCCAGGCCTTCCCCTATCCTCCCACTGCTTGAATATTGAGACTACCACTGCTTCCTTCCAATCCTGTGGTAATTTCCCCTCCTCCAGAGGTCTGTGAAATAATACTTCTAAATATCTGAACAACTAACACCTACCAAATTTAAAGAGCACTATTTCCTGTAACACCTTATCAGACTGAACCCTTATATTACCTTTTCTACATTCCACTTTAAAATTGTTTGCTTCCTAAGAGGCTCCCCCAACAATCACAACTCCAACCATCCTGCTCCTCAAACACTGACAAGCACTGCACCTGCAGTTTTTCCTTATCACTGGTTGTAGCTTGCCCGTCTGCACCTTTATACACTGGCACTCCTCTGTCCCTCCTTTTATGTTCTTCTTAAAATAATCAAACAATTTTCCTTCTCTACCCTCCTAAATATTTCCTTGGTAATCATTTCTTCCCTGACAAATATTACTTCATAGTTTATTACCCATCTGCCTGATCCCTTCCGTGGCTTTTTCCATCCCATCGTTCTTCCATTTCACATGCATCTGCTTACACTTGCTTTTCTAACCCCTTTGCTTCCCATTCACAATGCAAAGTTTCCCACTCAGCAGCACTCCTCCTCCATGGTATAAATGTTACCATCATTTCATAAATTATCTTCCTAACCTCTCTTCACAAGATCTCAACACTTTCTCCTTTAGATCATTTCTCAAACCTGTCCTTTAGAAAATTTCTGTCCCAGCTTAATTCCTTGCCCATACAGCTACACCATTTTATCATTAACCTCCTCAGCACTTTTTCCACCAGTCTCCAACTACATTACTGGAATGTTATGCTTCCTGATCCTTTCGAGTACTACCACACCAACAATAGTATTCCCAGCCCTGACTGATACATCTAGTAAGGACCCCTTCTCCTTTTTTTTTTTTTTCATGTAGTAGCTATATCTACTGAATGCACCAAGCATCTGTTCACTAAATGCACTGCCATTCTCTGCCCCATGTCACCCATCCCTTCGACACACTCAATCCACTATACACCTGGCATATTCAGGTACCCAGCCACAACCCACTGTCTATGTCCAAGTCTATCGATCCTGTCCTTCCTCGTATCCCACCCTTGTCCTGGTGGTTTGTGTGCTCCAGTACTGTGATATTCCTACCTATCCCTTTTACTTTTGTCGCTTATTCTTCTTAGTATTCCATTCCACCAACCCTTCTAACCCCTCCCGTCCCTTCCCTATCTGTTCTAAATATTATGCATTTATCCTGCTTACATTCCCTGTCTAGCACCTCCCTCCACATCTCCACTTTTAAATTTGCTCTGTATTACCCAGAAAGCTTGGTTTTAGGGTTAGGGTAATTTTAAAGTATAATAAAAACCAGTTTTACTCACTTGTTTCATTTCCACTTACCACATTACATGTGCCTTATTTAAGAGTGATTTTGTTGGGATTCTCTTTATTTCATAAGATAGGAGGACTACACACTTAGTTTTAAGTCTTTCTTGAGACTATTAATTGTCACTAATCTGTTGATATTAATTTCTGTCTACATAAATCACACCTACCTCAGTTATCATTTAAGTTGCAAATCATCTAGGCATACCCTAGTTAAATTTATTGTAAAATCCTCGTACGACTGTCGTGAATGCGCACCACACACAAGCAAGCCTACTGAATTGTTAATAAATTATACGATTTTATTATGAATGGCTAAACGAATGCCACTTGTATATTAGACTAAAGTATTCATATATGCCTTATTACACGAGTTACAAAAAATATGTGGAATTCAGGAAGCAATTAAATTACACCCAGTACGCCGTGGTTGCGACATGAATTGTGTCGGCCTACAGACAATTGGCAAACACCACATTGACATATTTCACTTGCGTTATATAAATGCCGATTTTTTATAAATAAAGCACTGAATTATGTCATTCTACCATACCGTCGCCTAAAACCTAGACATTAACGAATTTTTTTTTTTTTTTTTTTAATTTTTACCACACTTCAAAAAACAACTTCGGCAAATGCTTGTAACGATAACTTTGTGGCAATTTTCCTTCTTACAAATATGATCCTTCACTTCCTACATAATTCTAAATGTATGACAAGGTTACATAATTTTAAATTACGAGAAACATAACCGAAACGTTCTTATGGCGCAAGAAATTAACTTCAACAGAGCAGAAATAAGGTTAAAAATTAAAGTCCTGGTTCTTCGTCACCATATTTAAATGCTGTGTATGCCTTACCCAATCTCCCGATAAAATAGCCAGAAACATATCCTCTAGTTAGGCCTACCTAGAGTTCGTAAGACGCAATTTGACGTCTACCTAGGAGATAAAATTTACCCAGATTTATTTATTTATTTTACATCACCCAATAGACTCAGCTGATGAGCTGAAGCTCACTGGGTATAGGGTTTCTCAATATGGTTACAGTTGTTATGAAATACATAGATAGTATTACATAATTATACTATATACAGTATGTACATACATACAGTAGAGAAGTAGAAGATTAAAATAAAACATAGCAAACAAGGGGCGCCCATCTTATAGATTGTAAGGGGGGGGGCGAAGACAGGGTGAGGGTTTAACATTTGGCTATTCACCCATCCCCCTTATTAGAGGGGGGGTCCGGGGGCCCTCCCCCGTGAAAATTTGGATTTCTAGGTGCAAAATGGTGCTATTTCAGCAGGTGTTTTTTTGAAAATCAACTATACTTTCAATTCTCCCCCCTTACAATCTATAAGATGGGCGCCCTTGAAACTAAACACATTGTGGAACGTCTGTTAGGGGGGGGGCTCAGTCCCCCCCTGCCCCCCTGATGGGCGCCCTTGATAGCAATAAAGAAAATATGATTAATAGACAATGGTATTGAGTATTAATTAAAGATATATGACCATTTCACTAGGTTTGTTTTACTCGCCGTGACCTGGCGTCTCTTTTTGCTCTTTCAGCTCCCGGGGCACTCCTAGGCGTTTTACTTACCGGAAACAATATGGCGGGGGTCCGTTTTACTCGCCAGGTCAAGCGCCTCCAGGTCAAGTAGGTCATGCTCCCGCTGCTTCACCTCGCGAGGTAGAGTTGTGGGGGCAAATCGTCTGCTAGACGTTTTCGCGCTAGTCTGCTACATCGTGGTCTGTTAACGTTCGTAGTGATGTAAATGAGAATAACTTATTATTCCAAACAACATTGGAAAATGATGGAAATATTAGAGCCGATGATGAAGGAATGGTGTTATGGTGTTATTTACAGCAGAATGTAATTATATATATCGTACATGATAATTCTTCATTCTCTATTATATTTCCGATAATTTCTGCTAGTTCGGCCATCACAAAAATAAATGCACACACGCAGTAAAGCGTTTTCCTTCGCCCTTTGAGAGTACAACTCCCTCTGACCTGGGTCAACATTATTCCAACTCCACCAACTCCAGGGAAACGCGAGAGACGCTGGGTCAAGCGCGAGTAAAATAAACCTATAATGTAGGCCTATTCACTTAACAACCAATATTAATAGGTTTGTTTTACTCGCCTTGACCTGGCATCTCTTTGTGCTCTTTCAGCTCCCGGGGCACTCATAGGCGTTTTACTTACCGGAAACAATATGGTGGGGGTCCGTTTTACTCGCCAGGTCAAGCGCCTCCAGGTCAAGTAGGTCGTGCTCCCGCCGCTCCACCTCGCGAGGTAGAGTTGTGGGGGCAAATCGTCTGCTAGACGTTTTTACGCCAGTCTGCTACATCATGGTTTGTTAACGTTCGTAGTGATATGAATGAGAATAACTTATTATTCCAAACAAAGTTGAAAAATGATGGAAATAATATAGCCGATGATGAAGGAATGGTGTTATTTACAGCAGAATGTAGTTATTTACTTCGTACGTGATGATTCTTCATTAACTATTATATTCCCGATAACTTCTACTAGTTCGGCCATCACAAAAAGAAATGCATGCACACACTAAAGCGTTTTTCTTCGTCCTTTAAGAGTACAACTCCCTCTGACCTGGCTCAACATTATTCCAACTCCACCAACTCCAGGGAGTCGCGAGAGACGCTAGGTCAAGCACGAGTAAAACAAACCTAATAATTATAATTACCTACTAAGATGCACTCTAGCCCAGCTTTCTATCTATGTTACACGACATATCATGATCCTATTAACTATATACATAATTACACAATCTCAATTTATACACACAATGCACAATCATACTAAAGATTGGGAATATGGACTACTCACATTAGCATGACACGGTAAGACCAGCCCTTGGTATGATGAAAATATACTCGCAAGTAACATCTACAAAACCAACACTTATTCAGATACATATAAAAATATGCCTTTTTTCCAACTTGATAAATCTTTATAAAGGTATTTACAACACTATCTAGTCTACTGAGAACTGCATTCAAATAGCCCGCCACACAACTGATGGACGTACTTTTGTATCTCACGGTAGAACAAAATACTATATAAGGTTTGTTTTACTCGCCGTGACCTGGCGTCTCTTTGTGCTCTTTCTGCTCCCGGGGCACTCCTAGATGTTTTTCTTACCGGAAACAATATGGCGGAGGTCCGTTTTACTCGCCAGGTCAAGCGCCTCCCGGTCAAGTAGGTCATGCTCCCGCCGCTCCACCTCGCGAGGTAGAGTTGTGGGGGCAAATCGTCTGCTAGACGCATTCGCGCTAGTCTACTACATCGTGGTCTGTTAACGTTCGTAGTGATATGAATGAGAATAACTTATTATTCCAAACAACATTGGAAAATGATGGAAATATAAGATCCGATGATGAAGGAATGGTGTATGGTGTTATTTAGAGCAGAATATAATTATTTATTTCATACATGATAATTCTTCATTCTCTATTATATTCCCGATAACTTCTACTAGTTCGGCCATCACAAAAAGAAATGCACGCACGCAGTAAAGCGTTTTCCTTCGCCCTTGAAGAGTACAACTCCCTCTGACCTGGGTCAACATTATTCCAACTCCACCAACTCCAGGGAGATGCGAGAGACGCTGGGTGAAGCGCGATTAAAACAAACCTATTATTCCAACTCCACCAGCTCTAGGGAGACGCGAGAGACGTTGGGTCAAGCGCGAGAAAAACAAACCTATTATATTTGGTAGGCTAAATGCAAATATTCAAGCCCAAGGTATGGTTAAACCAGGGGCAACTATTTCACACGTAATAAACGAACTAAAAGAAGACAGCGAACAGATCAGAAAAGAAGACAAAGTAGTAATTTGTGCCGGAGGAAATGATATTTCAAGAAATGAAGCAGGAAACGTGATCAAAAGTTTAAAGTCTGTAATACCAGTATTACAGCATACTCGTGTCTC
>PNEQ01014074.1:0-13893 GCA_003012365.1 Medauroidea extradentata
GCGAACACATGTTTGCTAGCCCGCCTTCGCTGGAAACTAACGTGACGGGAACGAAAAAAATACTGCGCGGCACTGAGCCATATCTAAATTTAGATGCTCGGATCATTTACTACACTCCTTCAAGTTATCAACAGCCCTCAAAGTCCCTATTACTTAAGAAAAAAAGCTAAAGTTAACACACGGATCCTAACAAAAAAAGGAAATGAAAACAAAAAGGACAAAACAAAAAAAACGCTTCGTGACAATATATATAGTAATAAAACCATAGTCTTTATATCAACATTTTGAACACACTTCTCCAAATATTTCAAACGACATATCGCCATCAAAAATATCGTTATGAATATGTTCAAGATTTGTGTCATCATGTCGAAATATACTATGAAAGTTAGCACTATCTGTTATTAGTTGTTTCGATACCTTTCAGTAAGTTTCAGCTAAATAAAACCATCAATAATTTTGTGTCTGCTACGAGTAAAATAGTATTTTATCTTATCCTGGTTATCCAGTATAACATCATCAAAATCAACAACAGAATCGTTACAATATCCATCAGCATGAATCATTTCTTCATTTGAAGAAAATGTGTGCTGCTGGTTTATTAATTAACGTAATTGCTGTTTCAGTATCTTCTCTTAAAGCAATACATTTTGGTTGATTTAAACTTCTGGAACATACATATAGAGTAGTACCAAAATTTAACCATCCTGGAGCATATACAAAATTATCTGTCATAAGAGTCATTTTTACAGAATTTGAACTACCAATGAACAAGCATCTAATGTTGTTTGGTAATAATTCACCATGACTTTTTTTGAAATTATTTTGTCAGGTATTATTAGTTTTATATTCCAATTTTATCTTTAGGTTTAGTTATTATTATATCTATACTTTATATTTTTCTTATATTAAATGAATAAAGGTTTTAAGTTATCAGGCAACCAATCAGTCTTAAATAAAAGGCTTCATTATTCTTTAGAAACAGAACCACACTCAGTGGGCTTAATTCAGTTTTGTACTACATATTTGAAACCAAACATTTCAGTAAAAATAACACGTTCTAATTTATAAATCAAAATGGAGCAGAAAATGTAATACAAATACGAACTGGTCAATATAATTTGATAAAGCTGTTAAAAATATATGGACAATACCACCATTTGAAAATGATAACATATTTTAGAAGAAGATAATATTAAGAACAGAGTAAAAATAAAATCAATTTTAGATCTGATGTTCGATAAATCGGATTCCTTTGGTGAAATTTTAGGTTTTAAACAAAATAAAGTCTTAGAAAAAGCTGTGGTATTTTACTATATTATACCAAATTTTACTCATTTGAAACAATAAAGCTTCTCTGTAGCTTAGCACATGGTAGGATTCTAAAACACGAAGAATATAAATAAATATAAACCAGTATTATTGCTTCATTTAAACCGAGAGTGCCATTTGATTAAAAAAAATTTATGAACCACGCTATGTTATATTTTTCTCAATACAAACAGATAAGGTGAAAAAAAAAATATTGTGTTAGAAGTAACAGATCAGAAGGAAAAATTAATAGACTTTTATTCTGTTGAAATAATTACAATATCAAAAATTAAACCATAATTATAAATTGTTCACAAGCCAGCTGTCTTTCAAGCTCAAATAACTACCAAAAACTCTCTCTATACTCTGACTACAACAGGAAGCAAGGTGATATCTCCGCGCACCAGTTTTCCTTATTCGATTTATAGTGTGGTAGTACAGTTTTTTCTCGTCGAACTGGCAACGAGTTAGTGAGACGATTTAACTTGAATTAAATGTGTTTTATTTTTTTGTGCAACTGATTATTGAAATATTTGACACAATTTGATCATCACTCTCTCTAACGATAACTACAGAAATTTGTAAATGTTATATTAGTTATTATTAGAGCCACGACGATAACTACAGAAATTTGTAAATGTTATATTAGTTATTATTAGAGCCACGATTTTATGGTGAAAAGATTTTTGCAACATTTGGTTTCGATGCGTCATGTGCACGCGTCTACTGGTCTGCTACATCGCCCGTAATTGGATAATTTTACTCTCACTTGCCTTGGCAAATTAAAGACGTAAGGAGTCACAATAATCTTATTCGGATTGGTGCAGTCAAATGAGAAACGTGTCTGAACAAAGACACGCTGCCAATAATCATGAATCAAAGCTGCCGATGTGCGCGTGAGACACTGAAACAAAGTGGGTCAAAAATATTTTGGCGACAAAATCGTGGCCCTAGTTATTGTGTACTTTTCATTTTGAATATATATACACTTTTTTAAACATATTTTAAATGGGAAAGTAGTGATTCCTACATGTGAGTGGCCATTAACACATGGGTCAAAACTGTTTATGGGTAATTGTACTGGTATTTTCTCAAAATACCTATATTATTTCACGGCTTCTCCCCTGTCTGAAAGTGTGTCGCTTTGCTGAATATGAGCTGCACCTGTTATCGGGGTTTAATGCTCGTGAAGTGAAACATTCGATAAAAAAAATTATTGGTGTGACCCATGAGTGGAAAGTACGTTATTTCAGTCAAAATTCATTTTATACGTGTAACTGATTTTAAATAAATATTCTGTAAAAATGTTCAATTTACGTATTTTAGCTTCATGTTTTTTAAACTAGAGGCGCCGAAACTATGGTCAAAAATGTTAAAATTAGCAAGAAATTAAAAAATTCCACAGGTCAACCAGATTATTCTCAACATTAGTACATATATCAGAGATAGATACATGCTTCTTATTGAATGAAATAAACTATTCAATAGTTTACATAAATTTCATTGCGTAATTTCAGGTACTTTTCCTTATCGCCAGGATCACCCAGATACTAATACTCATCTAGGTAATTGGCCACCACTATGTTAGCATCCTTTTCCCTCCCTCTATCACATTTTAGATTTTCAAGCTCGAACAGATTCCTGGAACAGAATTGTTTCATGGTTTTAAGAGCCAATGTGTGTCGCCCTGTTCGAATGTACAGGAGGTTGTTTAATGTTAACGTGTTTCCTTACCTTGTTTACCCGACCTTGAAACTACTAAGCCATTGTAAGGGGAGGGAAGTTTATGCCCAATATCTGTGCGAATCACAGTTTAGCCACTGTTAATAGGTGGTTCGAGGTAATGCGAATACTTCTGAATCACTACTTTTTTTCAATTAGCTACAATTTTTGGCCACTTTTTAAAACAAATAAACTAACCTAAGTAACAATGAAAGTGTACAGATTGTATGACACTTAAAAATTAACACCTGACATTACAGCAAACGTTATTTTTTAATTATTATTCTAGAAAACGAAGTCTTCAAAAGCACTCGCTTTATCGCGTACCATCTATTAAGATATCTTTACTCAATGTCTTGGCTGACCTTACATACTCTATTTGCACCAAGAGTTTTATGCTATGCAGAGAAGCCAGGGTTGTAACTTTTTTTTACGATTGGAAGAAGGGAAATGGCTCTACACACCTCTTATTTTCCGCTACGCCACTGGCACAGACAGCTACATACTGCGAAGGTGAATACCGTAAGTATCTTCAGTCTACAGACTAAGCTCAGCTAGTCCCTATTGTTGTTTGAAGGGCGTGGCTGTAGGGGTAGGTAGCAGACAGCGGTTAACCAACCTGCAGTGAGAGAGAGTCGTTGAACCGAAAATGGTTTCTTTGTTAAATTGACCGCCTGGGTAGGGCATGTCAAGTTTATGGGATTTTTGTTGCGTTTTTCTAAGAGGTCGAGCACGTAGTTGCTTCCGAATAAGCTTTGGAGCGCTAGTGGAGAACAATCCCAGCACTCCCAAGCGGCTGCGTATAGGTAACTTGCTCAGACTTTCTGTTTCCCCTCCCCTCCCTTCTTCCAGTCAAAAAACTGTTTGGTTGAGAAAAGAGAGAGCCAGAAATGGATGAATTTGAGGGGAGGAGGGCTAAGTTACAGCCGAGTCTTCACAGAGGAGACTGGACGTGGCTGGAGCGCTAGACTGTGTGTAGTGGAGGGATTTCGAATGCCACCCCAAAATCGCAAGTCATAAATCATATGGTATTTTATTTCTTCTCCCCGATAATTTAAAAGAATTAAATTTCCTTGTCACCAGGCCCTATAATTTGCTACATAATTTAAACTAATTTAAAAATTTAAACACAGACAAATGATTTTAATATATGCTAAATATTGAAGTTTAATAATATGTATTGCATCCATGATCAAATTTGAAATGTCTGTTACTGACCGTACAAAAATGCATAGAAATGCTGAAACCACTACAGGCTCTTCACAGTAAAGCGAACACTTTGAACAAATGTTGTGTCAAGAATATTTATTGTACTAGCCTATTGTCGCGGTCTCATGCGTTAATCTCTGAGTTAAGTGAAATCTATACACCGTGCTTGTTACCTGAACTGTTGTGTTTGTATTATCAAACTGAATAAATAAACACGTTTCCTGAAAGTTGGAACATAATCATGGTTTAAAATTACTTACTTTACCGTGAATATCATACAAAAGTAATAATCCATATGGCAAGTTGCAACCTAGATCAGGTTTTAAACCCACCAAGCAAGGGCTTTCGTTGGGAGTCCGTCAACTCTGTATAGGAGCATAAAATTAATTATTGTCATGTTGCTACGGCCTGTAGGTAAATTTAACATTTTTAAAAGGCTACTAGAGCAAACTTGACATAGTTGTTCTCACCGTGTTCCGCCTTTCTATCTGCCAACCTAAAAAGGTGAGGTGACATAAGCGACAAAATGAAAACAGTGAACGAGAATTATGTGCATCGAGAAACCCCTAATTTCAACAATGTCCGCAACTAAGAATCACGTATAAATACCCGTCAAAGCTGGGACGGGTCAACCTTCTAGGAAATCCTAAAACGCTTTTTTTTTACACCAAGAGCACGTAGATTCATATAGGAATATTTCCTGCACTCTTAGCGGCCGATTACAGTAAGACGTATTTCGTATACTTCTCGTGACTGCAATGTGTTTTCAACTATAAAAATGTGTACACTAACAATATTATTGAGATAGCAAATGAGTTTAACAACTGTTATCTAAATCTGGTAAATTAAATAATACCTACAAATAATGACGATACAATTATTAATCTTTTAGAAAAGTTATGTCCAATTGAACATCAAAAATGAGAATATATTGTTGAAACTACACATGTAAATCTATAATCAAGTTTTTGAAATCTAAGAATTCTTGTTAATATGATGGGTTTAGTAGTAAACTCATAAAATGTTGTGGCAGTGAGCTTAGTAAACCTATAAGTTTAATACGTAACAAATTTTAGAACACTGTAATCTTTCCTGACTGAACCATGCAATAACTATCCCTATTTTATATATGCCTATGAACGGGAATAGAAATTAAATATATTATGTAATCATATCCCTATTAGACACTTTTTTAAAGGTAACTGAAAAATGTATTTACAGAGATTGTATGTTCATATAATAAAATATCAAATATAAACTCTCATATTTTGCAGCATAATTCTTCAACTGAAAACATATTTTAAGTTAACTAATACTATTTTAGAATCATTAAATACTAATCAACAGGTGGTTGGTGGTTGGCTGTTCTATGATTTTGAAAAAGTGTTTAATTGTGTCAATCATAATATTTTATTTAATAAATGCATCATTGTGGGATTAGGGATAATTTACAAAAGCTTTTTGTGTACCTACTATCTTAATGGAGGAACACAGGTGATACATACAAAAAAAATAGACTCCATGGAGTCCTCTTCTGATGCAGAATAAATAAAAAATTGAGTTTCTCAGGGATCTGTTTTGGGTCTCCTTTTGTTTTTAATTTGTATAAATGACCTTCCAAATCTCATATATGGGCAAGGCAATACTACAATATTTGCTGATGATAACGTGGTTTTTGGTGAGTCATAAAACAAACAATCAGTTAATGGCAAAAATTAAGGAAGTTGATTCAAATTTATCTGATTAGCTTTTATCCAGTAAATTAGTAGTAAATTTTAATACCGTATATCAAATTTTATAATATTTTGTACACAAAAGAGTACAAATCACATGCCATATATTTTGTAATAATTATGGATCAAATAAAGTAGATGATGCTAAATTTTTGGGAGCAAACATAGAAAAATTTTAATTCGAAAAGCCATACTTCATTTCTAATCCCAAAATTGACTTCGGCTATTTTTGTACTTAGCTGCATAATCAAAATTGTGAAACTTAAGGTACTCAAAACCATGAATTATTCATATTGTCATTCATTAATATCTTATAGGATATTTTTTTGGGTGGTGAGGGGAAATTCAGATAACACTAAATATATTTAAATTACGGAAGACAGTAATTAGAATAATTTCTCACAGTAATAACATCTATGTTAATAATATAATTAAACAAACCTCCTCATAAAACGATTTTTTAAGACATAAAAAAAACTATAACTTCATTTTATTTTTTACGCTTAAATTCGTCAGGGGACCGCTAAGTGAACAAAAAAAGGTAGGCCTAATTATAATTAGGAAACTTGAAACAGAAAAAGCAACTGCAACGAAACTTACGTATGTGACAGTTTCAAAATATAAGCCCATCAGGCTTAAGTTTTTGGATTGATGCATCATTTACTGGATTTGGTCTTGCTATTTCATTCTTCATTTTATTCCATTTCAATTCCTAACTATACATGTAGTTTACCTCCAAAGCATTTGCGGGTTAGTAATAGTTAGAACTAACTGTGTGTGTGTTTGTGTGTGTGTGTGTATATATATATATATATATATATATATATATATATATATATATATATATATATATATATATATGTACACACATTACTTTTTAAAGGGTTTTTATGCGTCATTTACAACACGTGTTTAGCACGTCATCGCAAAATAAAATTGTACTGAATTACTATAGACATGAAAAATTCGCGTTTTTAATTGGTGACAGACTAGACTGATCTGACGTGTTACTTACACTCGAGCACACACTGGTTTTATTGCTTCTTCATGTTACGTATTGACAGATACACGAGGAGAATAAATTATTGCCTCAAAGTGTTCCCCGGCTACAATCCACGACACTGTGCGGCCAGTGGAAGACGTAGTGCCACTGAAGAACAGATTGGAGCAAAGAAAAAGCATTTATGTATAGGTACTGTGCAACCAATTCGAAGTGTGGAAAACCGCAATAAATATGTCTATGAAATTCTCACGTCACTTCAGATTTAAGATCTCATAATTTTTAAACAAATTAACAGATTTTAATCAAATGCGGCTAAGAACAAACCTAATGAAACTAACTTTCAATTAAAAAAAAAAAAAAAAGAAACTCTTAAATCAGCGCATCCGTTTGGGAGCTACGATGCCACGTACAGACAGGCATTGCTGTTAAACTTGTAACACCTCTCCTTTTTGGTACGGGGTACAAAATAGCACACTCTGTAAACCTTTATTTATAGTTATGGGCATACTTACATTTGGTAAACAAAACAGGAAGAAATTTGTTAGAACTGGCTCTTAGGATTCCATAACACTAGATATAAAAATATGAATTATCCTGCAAGTTCTCATTAAGTATACCAAAAGGTGTTATTTTATTCAGTTATAAAATTATATAACAGGTTACCAATAGATATTATGTTGTATGACACACGACAAGGATATTATATTTTGTCAATTTAAAAAATACATAAATTTTTATGCATAAATCAATTTACGATGTACAGGATAATTTTTTAACTAATCATCAACAAAGTTCGCTATGCTTTTCATTAAAAAATAATAAGTTGAAAATGCCAGCACCACTTCTCCCTGAATGTATATAGACTACACGCATACAAAACATTTAAGACTAAAAGCGGTACAAACATTTGTTTTTTTATCGGGAATAACCTGCTGGCGTTTGTCGGCGTTGTTCGGAAACACTGTGGGCAGAATGCACAGTTGTTTTTATTCTGGCTCAAGTTTGCCTAAACTAATATACATATTTTTTTACTACATTATCTGCAAAACAATTTTCCTTTCTAAACTTAACATTTAGTTAGATATGCAGCTTAATCCTATGTATTGTATATGTTTGGCTAACACTTAACTTCGACATGGAATTGACAACAAATATATAGGGGCCGGAAAAATTCGCTGATTCAATGACCAGCATGTTAAAATGAACTGTCCTATGCATACTCTAGCATCGACCATTTGTCCACTAGCTGCTACTCAGTGGAACAGCAGACAATGAACGAATAGACGCGGCTTGAGTATGCATAGTACAATGGATTCTAGCATGCAGGTTATTGAATTCGCGAAATTTTCCGGCCCCTACAAATATAGTAACTATACTAGCAATGCGCTCACGGCTTTGCTCGCGCATATAGCACATAACCTTGGCTTTAACTGAAAAACCTCTTTGTACACCAGATAGGTAGCTCAGTCATCAAATGTTAGAACGACCAAGCTGATAGTTGAGCTATCTCTACAGCAGGATAAGTGCTATAGCTGTCCACGCGAAAAGCAGTCTTAAGTAGGTCTATGCCACTAACAGCGACTACACCTGGGCCTTATATATAGTCACAGCAAAGTTGACGTTGTGGGATAATTACATCCCTTAAATGTAAGAAGGTAATCGAATTAAATACGTTATTTATGTGGTAGAAGACTGATTTCCCCCGAGGAAAACTATTGGTGATGGTGCCCTCAATAACATATTTGTTTTCGAAACCTTCCCTTGAAGTTAAGTGTCATTGAAGAATTTTGGCGGGATAACGTTTCGCAGAAATATAAACATATTCGGTACTCCAACCTTGAGGTTAGTGAGATGGTATATGTGGGCTATCGAGGAACTTCAGTAAATCGTGGATAGCATAATCCGTTTTTACCACTTTTGAACGACTTCATCCAAATTGCACTAATTGCATCTGCTTTGCAGTTCTTGTGTGTCAAAATTGTACGTTTGCACAGCCTTGACGGAATTTGAGCTTAGAAGCTCCCGAACAATATACCAAAGCTACAACCAGCTGCGCCACATAACGTCGAAATTATTCATAATAACTAATTCCAAAAATTAAATTTTAATTTCCTAGGGTCATAGAAGTTGTACAGTAACAAATACAAACTTTAATAACTTTCTTGGGTACTTACGTAAGCATTACGACGTTCCTCGTATGTGCCATACAAGTAACACTGTGGTTATCTATCTCGACAATAACAAATTATGAATGTTTGTTTCCTGGCTTATTGAATTAGCCGAGAACTGCTCTCGTAGGGTGTGCCATAAAATACCGAACTTAACTATTTCAAGAAGATGAACGTCAAATACTCTGGGGTGTCTACTATTATATGGGTTTGATAGACATTGAGGATCTATCTAAAACACACGCCAGGTCTTTTCACCTCTTAAGAGCCTGAACTTCGAAATACAATTGAATCATATTTTAATCTACTTAACTGGTGTCTCTTGGACGTGAAAAACACGATAATAGCCTGCTTGGTTAAAGATATATCGACGATTAATTGAAAACACAGTTCATTACTTTTAACACTTTTTCACTTTCTTCGGTGGGGAATTTAAAAAATTCGTGAACTTAGTTTTCAGGTATTTGAGTAGGTATCAATCTTAAACACTATTCAGCAAAAATCATGCATAACGAATGTTATCACAGGGTGCCTACCGCCGCCCCTAATATCCGAAACGAATATCTGAAAATTGGAGACCTTCCTTCTCCCTCGACATCCGCGGCCAAATGCTTCGACCCACCTTCTCTATCGCGGCTCTTCACTGTCTAGGTGGGAAACCACCCTCTCAGTCCAGTGGTCATCAGGGGGTGCCTCCGACCAATCAGTGTCGAGCATCCTTCAAAGATCCGCCTTCAGAGAACAGATACTGTCACAACTCACTTTGCCTTCATTTATTTTCCAATTACATTTTACATCTAAAATTATATAATATAATACCTCAAATTGCACGTTACAACATCATTCTGACGCGAACAACATCTCAATATCTACTGGTTAGATATATAATTGGCTAAAAAACAAATGTTTTGCCTTTTCACCCCTTAGGTGTCAGATTTTAAATAATATTTCTACAAGTATCCAAGTGATGTGAAAATTACTGCTATAGCCCTTTCAGTTGAAGCAAACTCCATCATTCATTAAAAAACACATATCACCCCTGTACAGTAGTGAAAGATCGAAGTTTGAAAAATCTTAAAACTTTTTTTGTGGCCACTTACCTAATAAACATCCGCAAAAATAAACTGAATATCTATATGGGTTTGATAGACATTGAGGATTTATCTAAAACACACGCCAGGTCTTTTCACCTCTTAAGAGCCTGAATTTCGAAATACAATTGAATCATATTTTAATATACTTAACTGGTGTCTCTTGGACGTGAAAAACACGATAATAGCCTGCTTGGTTAAAGATATATCGACGATTAATTGAAAACCCAGTTCATTACTTTTAACACTTTTTCACTTTCTTCGGTGGGGAATTTAAAAAATTCATGAACTTAGTTTTCAGGTATTTGAAAAAGTATCAATCTTAAACGAAAATCACGTCGCTATATAAAATATCAATAGGGTCGATATATATATATATATATATATATATATATATATATATATCGATTGTGAATCTAAAACACGTTTTAGCTTCTTTACATTTTTGGGGCCGAATCACGGGGGTAGCACAATGTTGGTATATAGGCGAGGGGAAGGGAAGGCGAGAAGGGGAAAGGGTAATCAGCTGAAATAGCCCAATCGCCACATTTGGGCAAGGCTCTTTTCACAGCACTCCGTCCCAAGGTCAGTATAGACCTGACTCCGTCCCCACGAGCTTCGTTCAACTTCGGGTATTTCCGTCACGCCAACTTCGTGCTCCTTCGGACATCCTACGAGCACGTCACTTCGTGTAACTTCAGAAAATACAAAATCGGGTCTGGAGATGGTTAAATGAAGGTTAAAAGTTTTGTATTTTTATGCATTTTAATTTATTTATAAGTAGGCCTATTATATATGTATCTAGTAGTTTAATTTTTATCACAGTTCATTCGTATAACATATTAATTATGTTTGACAAATCCTGTTCAATATGTGCTGACAATCTAGGATGCAGTAAAATGAAATTAATTTTTCCGACCATACAGTTTATTATTATAACCCTATATGTGAAATAAGATTTCAAATTAAAGGGCCTGCAGGTTTCATGTCTTTGTGTGTTCCTCTACTTTAGTCTGCATTTTAGTTGTGCTGATCAAGTTGGTTTACTCTTTAATAACGATGATTCCAAAAATGTGAAATGGTGAAAAATATGGTTGTGCTCGCTGTAAACGTTTGTAAAAAATGTGATGGAGAGTTTTTTGAACGAAGTAAGTCTGCATGCAGCAGAACTGAGTAAAGAAGCCATAGGCCTAAATTTAGTGAAGTGATTCTGTCCTTAATAAGTTATTTCTTTCGATTATTTCGTGTAGGCCAAAGTGGACCTGTGTTTTAAGTATAGGATCTAGAACAAAAAAACCACTCAAAACTTATAACAAAAAACCTATCAAATCAATGTGTATTACTCACTTCTACATTGTTTTGGTAGATTTTGTATGATGTTTATTTACTCTTTCACCCTGTTTTACATTCCTTCATATTTAGAGAAAAATCACTCTCTTTGTTCTAAGAGGCCCTGACTGTAAGAACATAAGAATTTTTTTCAACGTTTACACTAAAAACTGCTTGAATAGCACTATTTACACCTTCATATAAACATTTTCCTAGAGGAGGACCTCTGGAAGCTATGCTTTTTTGGTGGAAACATCTTAATATTTTGGACTTGCCAACGTTTTTGGTGCTGAAAATCATTGCTTTGTTTGAAATGATTAATGGCTGTGTCAAAAATGTATGCATACAAGAATTTATGAAAATGTTTCGTTGCGTTTCGTACCGTATTTGGAATTTAGCTGATTTTACGGAGTTTTTTTTATTAGTGAGGGGGGGTGACAGAAGTTTCCTGATTTTTTATTTCTGAAAGGTGGACGGTCTGTAGCACATTGAAGGAGAGGGCATACACCACTATGATATGTCCAGTGTTGGTGTATGTGGCTGCGGTATGGGATCCATACCATGAAGTGGAGGAAAGAAAGATCGAAGGACGGCAAAGTGGGTGAAGGGAAAGTGGTACAGGGGACAAGGAGAGAATGGGGAAAAAGATCAGCCCTCTTAGATGATAGCGGATCTTGGGTCGGGAACCTTAAAGGAACGGAGGCGGGTAGAGGGGCTGGTGAAAATGTAGCAGGTGCTCCATGAGCTGGGGCAGTTGGGGAAAAATTGTAAAGAGAGCACTACAGGGGACGAAGGGACAACTGTTGCAAGGTCAACAGGGAGAGAAGGAGAACGTTGGGAGGAAAACACTCTTTGCTGATCAGGACCGTAAGCGTGTGGAATGAGTTGCAGGAAGCATGTAATATGGCAGCAGAGAGTGTTGAAGTGTTTAGAAGATGGAGGGAGGAAAGGATAATGATTGAATTTTTAAAATTTTTATTTTTAGTTTCAGCATTTTTAAAAATACAAATAATTTTTTATTCTTTATTTTTATGAGCATGAAACTGTAGCCTGTAATGTCTTTATCCACTGTGATTTTTTTTTTTTTTAGTTTGGTATATCAGTTGGTTTTAGTGTAGTCCGTAAAACAGAAACATGCAAAATATGACTTTAACAAGCCATTACGCGAAAACTATGAGAGGTAAAAAAATTTCATAAGAGCCAAATTTAGTCACATTTTGTATCTAAAATAAAAAAATATATATATCTGGTATAAATAAAAAATATAAAAAAATTTTTTATGAAAATTGCTGTGAACCGCACCCTTAAAGCCTATATACGGTTTAGAGGTGCGTGGGTGTTCAAAAAGTGTATTATTAAAACAATGCAGTATTTGTACAACTTGTTTTGTGCATGGAATTTTTGTTATCTGCTGTAAGTAATTTTTTTTTACAAATATTTTGTGACAGTGATTTTTTACTTCCAGGTGGTTTTGTCTGTTTTTGGATACTTAGCTTCTTTGCTGTTGTATAATGGGACATTTAAATGGAACTCTGTAGTGTAATATGATACTGTATTTAAAAAAGTGTTCTTGGGTTATGTACTTTCAGGAAAACGAAAAGGTTAATGAATAAATATTTAAATAAATTGATTTGTTTTGGTGGTTGATTTTGAATCCTTTACACCTAACCTATGTTGATAACTATTCAATAAGTAATATATGGTCGCTGCAATTGTCGGTTGTCAGATGAAGATTTATTTACATAAATATATTAACCAAAACACTACACAGGTATTCATAGAAATAGTTTTGTATTTCTGAAAATCTCCCCATTCCTCTTATTAGCCCCGAAGTGCCACGACAAATACTTAATGGTATGGAAACAAAATTGGCTTACACTTTGTAAAATATTTTCCAATAAAATATATATTGTTGCCATTTGGAGTATAAGTGAAGATGTTTGAGTGTGTTTAGCATTGTGGTCTTAATACTTTGAGATAAATATGGAGCAGTGGTGGAATGCAAGGCCAGAGGTAATGAAAATATGCTGAGAAAATTCAGAAGCCTATATCGAAAAATTGAGAACGACCCCAACAGGAGTTGAAACAGGATCACCAAGGTGGGAGGTGAGTGCTGACTACCACACAATCACCCTCCCAACAAATTTTGCCAAAATTGCTTGGCACCAGGCAGTAATAGCAAATGTGAGAAACAAATCAAAACCTGTGTCTATACATTGTACAACCGGGCAAGATTACCCTCTTATGTGCAAGAGTATCCGCTTCTCGCCAAGATTTTCTAGGTTAGATTCCTGGCATGATCAATTCCCCCCCCCCCCCCCCCCCCC